>WSYH01002091.1:42655-96470 GCA_036426205.1 Ascaphus truei | reverse complement strand
AGATATAGGCAGGGTCTACATGGCTACATACTGTATATATACATTTGAAAAAAGTTATCACATTAGTCACTTTTGTCTTCTACTTGCACATGTTCTATTTCAGTAAGTAATTGGGGTAAGGAACAGTCGTTAGCCAATTAGGTGATCAATGTTAAATACATTGTTCCTAGCTATTTCCGGATGTTAGATTCTCTTAGGATGTGTTATTCTTTTAAATGACAAATTAACTTAACCTTTTTAGATTACAGATGTAGAAACGACTTAATGTTCCACAGATACCTCAAAATACCAAGACAAGCCTCAAGAGTTTCCATAGGTGTCAATTGTAAGGTTGCAGCTGAATGCCTGGGCATGTCCCAACAGGCCTTCAAAAAAGGAAAGTGATTCTGCCTACACCTACATTTCTGCACTTGTGATAATGTTCTATAAATTACAGTTGATAGTTATAGTTGATACATTTTTTCAACCAGACTACTACAGTAGCCCCGGCAGCATGTTATTGTTGACCGTGTATGAGTTTCACTGGATGTGCTAAAACGGAGCTTTGTCTGTATTCATCAAGGTCAGTAAGATCAGCGCAATCTAACGTGTCCAGTGCAAGCACCAGCGCTACCAAGGCACGAGCCACCGCAGAGGCCGCACGTGCCAGGGCCGAATATGGTCGGAGTGAGGCAGCCGTAAGGGCAGAAAGAGCGCGCGTAGAAGAGGAGGAGAAGAACGCCGCAGCCACTGCTACCGCCACTGCCGCCGCAGCCGCCGCGCGGAAGAAAGCCGAATTTGATGCGGAACTAGAGGCCCTAAATCAAGAGAAGGAAGCTGCCGCCATAGCCCAAGCTGAAGTCCTAGAAGCAGCCGCGAGACAGGACGTCGGGGAGCAACCGTACAGACGGATAGCCTCAGAGGATCCAGCCCAACGCACTGAAGACTACGTAAGGAGCCTCTTCAGTGTAAACACCAGCACACCATCTCAACACGGAGGGAGTGACTCCACAGACACCGAAGACTTGCTAGGTCCATGAGGAGAAGACGCTGCTCCTTCAATGGTACATGCTGCCTGGGATAGCCACATCTGCAACAGTGATCCACACGCCAGCGCGCACACGGATGCACCACAACAGGCTTGCAATCAAGGTACACCCACACGTGAGAACACAGCCCCTCACACTGACCAGCAGTCATCACGCGTCCACGCCAAGGAAGAGGCGACCGCACGGACCCTCCCAGCGACTACCTCAGAACGGGACCAACATGCCAATGCCTCAGGCCTGACAGACATAGCCAAGTACATGATCCGGCGTGACCTGGTGCAAACAGGACTCACCAACTTTGACGACCGTCCTGAGAACTACCGGACGTGGAAGTTCACGTTCAAGGATGCAATCAACAGCCTGTGCTTCTCAGCAAGGGAAGAGCTCAACCTGCTATCCAAATGGCTGGGAAACTAATCAAGGGAGCACGCGAAGAGACTTCGGACGGCAAACGTGAACCACCCCCAAGTAGGTCTGACCATAGTAGGGAAAGGCTTGAAGAGTGCTACGGTAGCCCCGAAGCAGTCGAGGATTCGCTCTTCAAAAGAGTCGACAGCTTTCCCAAGATCACAGCTAAAGACTACTCAAAGTTACGAGAGCTCGGGGACCTGCTGCAAGAGCTGGAGTTTGCAAGGAAAGACCATTCCTTAACAGGTCTCAACGTCTTGGACTCAGCTCGTGGAGTGAGACCCATCTTGGAGAAGCTACCCTACAACCTCCAAGAAAGGGTGTGTGGGTGTGTGTGATTCGTGTTGTGTGTGTTGTGTGATATGTGTGGTGTGTGGTGTTGTGTGTGTCCCTGGTGTGGTGTCCCCGGTCCCTGTGTGTGTGTTTGTGTCCCTGTGTGTCTTTGGGCCGCACTCCGCCTAAGGCCAATGGAAGTGTGCGGGGAGGGGCGGCCCAAGGACAATGAGATTTCCCCTAGGGAACACCGGACATCCAGCAGGCAGGCTGGCTGCATGCATGCAGGAGGCATACTGTTTTTTTTTTTTTTTTGTAGCCAGGGTGGTGAAAAAAAGTATTCAACCTCAAAAAAACGTGCTCGTGATCCACGCTGTGAGATCAGGTGCTCCTAAAACTGTGGACGAAGTCCGCTCCGGAGATAGGGCCAGCCGTGCCATAGAGTCCTCTCCAAGCAGAAGCTTGGAGTCTGCTGTGTGTTAAATTGACGTCGTCATCCGAAGAATCCGACGCATCCTGTTCCCCCTACTGCAGCTGACGCCGACAGCGAGAGTCCAAGTCTTTAGGGTGTTCGGCTGACGCCTACAAGCCTCACCGCAATCTCCACCGAAGGGATGGCGAGAACTACTAGCCAGCACTCCAGTCTTTGCTCCTCAGGAGAGAGGAGGTTGGTGACGATACCCGAACACCAAAACCGAAACATCAAAAATCCATGGTGCGAGTGCTCCAGTGCTCTGTGTGATGCATGCAGGAGGTGTTAGACGTACAGACACAAAAAAGGGATTTGGCACGAGTGCACGCAGGCCCGTGCAAGCCAGGCGGGTTGAAAAATATTTGGCTATGTCCCCCTCAGGGAAGGCAAATAAGGGGGGCCAAAGTGCGGGAAAATAGGGGACGGTGCAAAAAAATCAGTGCAGATCAATGCTCGTAAGTGGAGGCGCCGCCCAAACAGCAAGTGATGCTCCCCAGGGGTTACAAGCCTGGGGATGAAAGTTAAAAAAGCACGGGCTACTTTGCATCCGCCCTCTCAGCCCATGACCAGACCCAAGTGATTGCAAATAGGGCCATCCTGCCAAAACAACAGACCCTACACTGATCTAGCCAAAAGGCCGAGAGCGGCAGAATACAGTGCTTTCACTAATATAGTTATAAGATAGCACTGTAAATATTACTGATGTTCATTTTGCATGTCTAGACAGGTCTGCAACCCTGTCTTTCCCATGTCCACCCAGATACAGCGCTTCCACTGCAGCAAGGGATTCTGGGAAATAAACATGGCAAAAGGAGAGCACTCCCCCCACCCCCCCCCCAGGATGCCACCCTTTTGTCTCAAGCATATACAACAAGCCAATCCTCAAGCCACTGCAGCTGTTAAAACAAAGCTTTTTTAACAGAGGCTTGGAGGAGGATGCAAAGACATTAGACCTACTCACATAATGTTCAACCTTATGGGTATCATCAGGTGAGGATTGGTCTAATGGCTGCAGGTTTGAGACTAGACTAGGTCAATCAAACTGCATTAAGGTTATGTGGGTAAAAAAAAAGTGACAAAAAACCCGCCACAGTAAAGAATAAAGCAACCTGTCTGTAAAAATAGGACGTAGTTCATTTGCATGCTTTAGACAGGTCTGCAACCTCCTGTCTTCCCCCATGTCACCAGGGATGACAGCGCATTCCACTGCAGCAAGGGATTCTGGGATAAGACATGCAAATGAGCACTCAGTGCCACCTTTTGTCTCAAGCTCAATTACACAAAGCCAATCCTCAAGCCACTGTCATGCTGTTTTAAAACACAGCTTTCTAACAGATGGCGTGGGAGGAGATGCAAAGCCTGAGACCACCCATACAGTGTCAACCTGATGGGTATAATCAGTGTGGGTGGTTTACTGGCTGCAGGTTTGAGACTAGATAGGTAATCAACCACGTATTAAGGTTATGGTGGGTAAAAAACAGTGACAAAACCGCAAAGTAAAGCAATTACAGCAACTGTAAATATACTGTATTTTCATTTGCATGTCTTAGACAGGTCTGCAACCTTGTCGTTCCCCCATTGTCCACCAGGCATCGCGGCTTCCACTGCAGCAAGGGATTCTGGGAAATGAAATGCAAAATGAGCACTCATTGCCCCTTTTGTCTCAAGCTAATATTACACAGCCAATCTCAAGCCACCTGCTGCTGTTTTTAAACACAAGCTTTTAAACAGAGGCTGGGAGAGAAGATGCAAAATGCCATAGAACCCTACTCACATCCATGTTTCACCTTGATGGGATCATCAGTGTGAGGCTGGTCAAGGCTTTGCAGGGTTTAGACTAGACAGGTAATCACCACTGTCATTAAGGTTTGGTGGGGTAAAAAAGAGTGACAAAAACCCCACAGTAAAGCATATTTAAAATAAAGCAACCTGTAAACTATACTGTGTATGTTCATCTCTGATGTCTTATGACCGGTCTTGCAACCTGTCTGTCACAATGTCACCCCAGCATACAGCGTTCACTGCAGAAAGGGGAGTCTGGGAAATGACTAATAAAAAAAAAAAAAAAAAATATATATATTATAATATATATATTATAATATATGTAATGGTTTTGTGAACCGGTCTGACCCCACCAATCTCATAAATTGGCCCCTTGGTCTAACCAAGTCCCCATTACAGTGTGATTGTGGTCTGGTGGGCACCTGTTGGCAACAGGACTCCTGAGTCTCCCGCATGATGGATATATGGGGAGGACGTCCATGAAGGCAGCTGAGGTAGTGTGCTGAGTCCTACCTATTTCAGTGCGCGCCTCCACCTCATTCAGGGTCCCTTCGGTCAATTGGGAGGTCCATGGGGGGAACTCTTGTGTGCTCCTCTTGTACCCAATCACTTCACCATGTACACATAGGGTTGGTATTAAGAGCATCTTATTTGGATCGGTTGTGGCCATGCTGCACTCACACAATGGGGTGATTAGCCCTCCAGTGTACAGAACGGCATTCCCTTTACAAGGGGAGTTCTCCTTAAATAGGGATGTCCATCCCGCCGGGAGTGTCTATTACTATGTGCCAGGTCCGGACACAGTCTTCCTATTCACCTACCTATAAATACTTACTCCTCTCCTCCCAGCAACACACCACAACAACTCCTCTAACTGTGGCTCAGTGCTGTGCCTTATGTACACTCCTGGAGGCTGACACCCTCTGACATCACTAACCATGGAGTCGAGACTCTGTGACCACTCCCACCCATAATAGGGCAGCCCACCAGGGGTGAGGGCAAACCTCCATGAATATGCTGGCATGCCCGACAAATTACAGGCCTTACTGTCAGCAGGAGAGAGACGTAGCCATTTTACATGACCGGCTACAATAAATAAATATATGATCTATATATATGATAGATTAATGATATATCATATATATAGTAAGATAATATATATGATTAGATATGATTAGATAGATAGATAGATAGATAGTTAGATAGAAGATATAGGCGGGTCTACAGGCGACATACGTATATATACATTTGAAAAAAATATCATCATATGTCACTTGTGTCCTACTTGCACATGTTTTCTATTTCAGTAAGTAATTGGGGTAAGGAACAGCGTTAAGCAAATTAGGTGCATCAATTGTTACAATACATTGTTCCTAGCTTATTGCCGGATTTGTTAGATTTCTTAGGAGTGTGATTCTTTTAAAATGACAAATTAACATTAACCTTTTTTTTTAGATTACGATGTAGAAACGATTCTTAATGTTACACCAGATACCTCAAAATACAGACAAGCCTCAAGGAGTTTCCATAGGTGTCAATGTAGGTTGCAGCGGAATGCCTTGGGCCCTAATGTCCCAACAGGCCTCAAAAAGGAAAGTGACTTCTGCTACACCTACATTCTGACTGGTGATAATGTTCTGATAAAATTACCAGTTAGATAGTTATAGTTGATACATTTTTCAACCAGACAACTACAGGAGCCCCTGGCAGCCAGCATGTATTGTTTGACGTGTATGAGTTTCATTGGATGTGGCTAAAACGGTAGCTTTGTCTGTATCATCAAAGGTCAGTAAGATCAGCTGCAATACTAACGTTGTCCAGTGGCAGAGCACCCAGCGCTACCAAGGCACGAGCCACCCGACAATTCGGCGCAAGTGCCAGGGACCGATAATATGGTCGGCTGAAAGTGCGGCAGCCGTAAGGGCAGAAAGAGCGCGTGAGATAGGAGGAGAGAGGAGAAGGAACCCGCCGCAGCCACTGCTACCGCCACCTGCCCGCCGCAGCCGCCGGCGGGAAGAAAAGCCGAATTTTGAGCGGAACACAGAGGCCCTAAATCAAGAGAGGAAGTGCCGACCAAGCCCAAGCTGAAGTCCTAGAAGCAGCCGCGTAGAGGACCAGGACCGTGGCGAAGGGGGGAGCAATACGACAGACGGATAGCCGCAGAGGATCCAGCCCACGCCTGAAAGACTACGAAGAGGCTTCTCAGTGTATAAACACCAGCACACCATCTCAACACGGAGGAGTGACTCCACAGGACACCGAAGAACTTCTTGCTAGGTCATGAGGAGAAGCCTGCTAGCCTTCAATGGTAATGCTGCCGGTTGCTAGCCAATCTGCAACAGTATTCCACACGCCCCGCGGCAACGATGAACAACAAAAGGCTTGCAATCAAGGTACAACCAACACGTGGAGAAACAGCCCCTCACACTGACCAGCAGTCATCACGCGTCCAGCGGCCAAGGGAAGAGGCGAGCCGCACGGACCCTCCAGCGACTACCTCAGAAGCGGACCAACATGCCAAGTGCTCAGGCCGACAGAAATACAAAAGTACATGAGCCGGCGTGACCTGCGTGCAAAACAGGCCTCAACAACTTTGACGACCGTCCTGAGAATACCGGCGTACGGAAGGAAGTTCACGTTCAAGGATTGCCAATCAAACAGCCTGGCTTCTCAGCAAGGGAAGGCATCAACCTGCTAGTCAAATGGTGGGAAACTAAAATCAGGCGGGAGCCACGCGAAGAGGACTTCGGAGGCCAACGTGACCCACCCCAAAGTAGGTCGACCATAGTATGGGAAAGGCTTGAAGAGTGCTACGGGTTAGCCCGAAGCAGCTGAGGTTCCGCTCTTCAAAAAGAGTCGACAGCTTTCCAAGATCACAGCTAGACAAGCTCTAAAGTTACGACGAGCTCGGGGACTGCTGCAGCGAGGGGTTGCAAGGAAAGTTACAATTCTTAACCAGGTCCAACGTTTGGATCGTCAGCTGTGGAGTGGACCATCTTGGAGGAAGTACCCTACAACCAAGAAAGATGGATTTCACAAGGCTCAAAATCAAAAGGGGAGAAGACAAGTCGCCTTCCCCACATTCTCAATTCTTTTGAGCTTCATCCGCGAAGCGCAAGGAGACAGGAACGATTCCCAGTTCATATTGGGGCGCTAAATCACACACAGTGCAAGCAGCCTTGAGAATGATGGGGACGAGGAGCAGTGGTAGAGATACGAGACCACTCAAACACCCATCTGCGGGTCCACAGGCGGAGTGTCATCCCACAACCCAAAATACTCCCAATAAGTCAGTCGCCGGGAGCACGAGGGGCAACACCAAGGGCCCAAACAGGGAATGTCCACAACAAGAAGCCAACCCACTTAACAGGTGCTTTGGGTTCAGGATGGAAGTCCATAGAGGATAACGAAAGAGGTTACTCGGAGGAGATTCAGAGTTTGCTTCAGGTGCGGCTGTTACATGACTCACCTAGACGAGAGACTGTAGAAGAAGAAAATCAAATGTACAGTGCAAAAGTGACAAAGAACGAACATCTTTAATCCAGAGTCGCGCGCACTCCACCATCAAACAACCATCCTCCGAGCGGGCATGGCGGGAGGAAGGAGAAGGAGGAGCCAAATCCGTCACGTTATCAAGCGCACCGAGGTTTGCGGAAAGAAAGTGACAAAATATCTGCTCCAAAATATGCCTGTCGCAGTTGCAACCCCCAGGGACAACCTGAGAAGGCTATCGGTATTGTGTGCAATCGCGATGACCAAAGCAAACAGATAATTGGCGAAGATGGAGTTCTTCAACTTATTCAACTTACAGACAATGCCTCACCCTACACCCTCAGAACCTGTGCGGGTGTGAAATGAGACAACAGGGAGAAGAGCAAGCGGCTACGTCCAATGTTCAGTGGATAACAGAGTGGAAGATTAGCTCTCCCCCACACTCATCGAGTTGCAACCACATAGGCCACACAAACAGGGAGAGATCCCAAACCAGACGTGGCACCGCCATCACCCGACCTCAGAGCGGAAGAGCCAAACTACATCCCGCTGGTTAGAACAAGAAGCCAGATCTTGCTTGCTGCTGCTCGGTTGTGGTTAGGGCAAATTCTTGAGAGTACATAAAGTCCGTGAAACAGCATCATAACGGACCCCACAACGCAACCAGACTTGCACTAGGATGGGTGTTCGATAGTGGGCAATGCGACACTGACAAAGGGCTACTGGACAAGACTATGTTGACGCCCACAGGATGTAATAAACAAATGTGGGAACACCCCCAAAAATCCCTCTCTGAACCATGTCTTGGCCTTCTCCAGTGACCTAGGAGGGCCAAGTGAAGAGAAGAGGGAAAAGGTCACACCTGGAGATCGGACAAGAACATCCTCAATCATGGGGATTGTGGCAATGGCTAGGATTGCTTCGTGGTTAAGGACAATCAAGGATAACGACTCGACTCAATCCGAAGGAAGAAAGTAACCTCCGAAGGGACCAAAAAAAAGATCCCCAAAGGGAAAGAAGAAGAAACAAATTCAGACAGTTCTCCTGAGAGCAATGAACACAGCTTGAGACGTATTAACCATTTCCTTCCACAGAGTATCAAGCACAGGCAGCCAGGCTGTACGGCTGGATAGCCGCCAAAGATTTGCAGCCCTGCAGGTGAAGACACAGTGGCAAAAAAAGACTGTCTCTCAAATGCAAAAAGAGACCGTCGCAGAGGACTCACAAAGGGATTTAAAAGAACAAAAGAGAAGGTAACGTTCTTCGTCCTCCGGTGCCCTCTCTTTAGGCCACGCACTATCCCCCCATCCCGCACCTCCTCCCCCGTAGTCCACCCCCCCTCCCCTCACCGCCTTCTCTCTTCTCGGTCTCACCTGCCCTTCCCCTCCTACATTGCCCCAATTATCACCCCTATTTCTAGCCAGCTTCCTCTGCCTTCGCACACCTTACGCGCTCATCATTACCACTCTCCCTTCTCTCTTGCCTTTTTTCCCTGCTGACAATTAACGCAATCTTCGACGTCCCATCCCCCACGCCTCTGCTCTACCTATGCGCACATCTCCTTTGCCTATCGCCCCTGGCCCTCCGAACCTACCCACACGAACCTCCCTTACTATTTTTTTTCCCTCTCTTCTATGTTCCCCCCCCCCAATTCGCTGCCAACTACTCTACATTACCACACATTTTAGCGTAAACCAAAATCACACCCTTCAAGTATCCGTGCATGTTTGTGGCCCCTCATCCTCTCCTTTACCTTTGTGCACCCCAAACCCCCGCTCCACATCCTAAAGAATTTATCAAAAGATGTCCACAACACCTCCCCTGCCTCCTCCGCCCCCTTCCACCAACTCTCCCCCCCACTGTTTATGCACGGGCCTCTTATCCCTCGAACCCCCGATTACACCCACTTTTGTCACACCGATTTCCAGGCATGCTCCCGAACCCACCAACCCGCCGGATCTGGTCTAACACACCGCAACCTCGCCTCCATCCTCAAATTTGCTGCCTCCGACACCTACCTTCTGCTAACAAACGCGCCACTCCTTCTCCTACCTGCTCCGTTGACCCCTTCTATAAGCACTTTTTCTTTATCACTACCGCACCACCCCCTCACGGTCCGCTCTCTACTTATCATTATTTCTGGCATGTGTGTCCATATTGATGACTTCCTCCCCTTGCTCTTTCGCACCTCTACCCTGCAACGATCCCCTAAGGTCTTACTTCCCCTTATCTCAAGTTCCCCCGCTACTTCTCCCCTACCTGCTCTCGCTTGTTTTCTCTCAAAAACCCTAGAGTCCCCCCGCCCCCTTTTTCTTTGCTCCTACTATGTTTTCTCCCTATCCCGGTCACCGCCAAATAATCGAAGGCCCGTATCCGATAACCCATCCACTTTAACCTACAATCTTACCGTACGTCCCCTCCCAAATACATTTCGAACCAACTCCCGTTCTTGTTCCTCCCCCCCCTCGTCCATTCCCCTCCTTTTCTACCCTATATCCCTTTGAGCTCGCCTACCGGTCCCCTTCTCGCGCGCTATATTATTCCAAAAGTCCACGTACCCACCCTCTATATATTCCTCCGACTATTTTGCCTCACTTTCGCCTCACGACCCCCACCCCACCACACAAAGTTATAACGTCCAACCTAGTTCTTCTAATCTGTCCTTTTCTGTCTTTCCTGGTATTATCCTTCGCATTGATTCTCGTCGGCCTCCCCGACTCCATACTTCCCTTCTTACCTCCTTCCTCTCCAACACTTTTCTTCGTTTGTTTTCTACTTTTTTAACGCTACCCTCTCTTTCTACTTAACCTTCTCCTCTCCCCCCTCGCGCTGCCTTGCTCACTTGAGGAGTTTTCGCTAAGTTCTCACCTCACATCATCTACTTGTCCTTTTGATATGCCCCTGCTCGTCTCATTGGCTCCCCCCCTTGCTCTGCTCTACCCTACCGCTGCTACCCTCCCCCGACCCCCTGCTTTTCTTACCCCTCCTACCGCATTCCTCCCATTCATTCCGTGATCTGTCTTTCCATTCTCCTTTTTTCCCCTCATCCTTTCACTCTTTGGTCACCTCCGTCCACCCCCCCCCATGTTTTTCCCTCTCCGCGATTTCTAACTCTTCTCCTCACGACCCTTCTACCCACCATTATCGCTCCCCTCTCATTGCTCACGCTCTACCATCTCCGACACCGCATCCCTTCCCTCGTTACATCGCAACCCGATTCCATCCCTCCTACTCGAGTAGGGTCCTAACTGCTATGATATTCCCGCTTTACTTCCCTCACCGTTTCACTCTCTTACCAGCGTCCTTAGCTGCCTTTTAATTCGGTTACGGTCGTCGCTTCCTTCTGTTCATTGACCCACACGCCCCCCCCCACTGTCGTTCCGTACTGATCAACGGACTTACCTCCGTTTTGTTCCCGTATTCATCCTTAACATTTGCCCTCTTCCCTTCTACCATCCCACACCTTTCTGTTCAGTGGAGTCCCCCGTGCCTCCTAAGTGTCCCTCCTTGGACCTCCCCGCTGGTTTGCCGCCTCTTCCCAACCACGCCCCACACACCCTACCACGTCCAACCAAAAAACGGAAAGGAAATGGAGTTGGGTGAACCGGCGCTACTATTCCGTTCACCAAGAAAGGCCGCCTCCAAAAACAATGGAGAAAAATGCCATCTCTAGGTCCACTTCGCACCTCGGACCTACAAAGGGAACCAGAGACAAAAGGCAACCTTTTTGTTGGGTGTGTGGGGGTCAGAAGATATTCCATCCGGATTCAGCGACAGCACCAAGCACGAGTCAGGCGGACACAAGCGGACAGGCATATAAGGGGAGACGAGGTGGTAGATAGGAGACAGGAACAAGCGCTCAGCGGTGGAAGCACAAGTCGGCGTTTGGACATAGGTGGCGAAGACTATGCTTCCAATCATCCTAGGGTATTAAACCCTCAGGAACCCGATGCAAATCAGTGTAGGTTCAGCCCCAGTGCTCAGCTCAGGGAGTCTCACCGAACGACGCCCTCTTTACTGGACTAGATTCGACAATGATCTTCCAGGAGTGTCGATCCGCTTCTGCAAGGAGCCAAAAGCCATCTCCTTCTGCCAAACGCCAGGTGTTAGAGTGACAGGCTGCCACAGCTGGCATACCTACAAGGGGAAGCACTCTGTAGGTAAAACCACAGAGACAAAAGGACTGTTCTTCCATAAGTTTAAAAAGAAACAGTGCCAGAGACTTTCACAGATAGACATTGTGGTGAACCCAGCTAACCTGGACCGGTGCATCCACCCAACATCCTTTGCTAAAAGACTTTGCCAAAGGATTTCAACGCCAGTGGTACCGGCCGGTATCGCTTCGTTATGTGGACATGGACTTTGCATTATTATGTTATGTTTGTTTGCATTGCACATGTATTCCACATTTTCAAGATATATAGTGGTATCTACAGATACCAGACGGGGAGTGTCATGGAACAAGAATCACATCTCTGTTTCACCCCCCTCTTTCCTTGCAGCTTCTGCCTGTCAGTTTCTTATTTTGAGCTGCATGGAGCTTACACACACTGTGCCTGTGTGATATGTTACAATGTTGCATTTCTTTCCTCTGGGCATGTAATCAGTGAGTTGCTACTGCAGCTTCTGAGATCCTTCTTAGAATGGGCTAGTCTGCTCTCTCCCCCTCTGCCTTGCTCACAGATGGTCTGTCCCCAGACTATCTTGTTACCCAGAATATACTGGCACTTTAATCAAAGAGCTGAGACCAAGTTTGGGGACTTCTGGGACAAGGCCATCAGATATGAGACGTACCAACCTCAGCCCAACCTCTCCAGCATCTGTTGAAAGACTCTGGAAAGATTTGATGGTCTATTCGAAACTAGGTACCAGCGAAAGCGAATGTTATACCTATTTTCCTTTACAGTATATTTGTACAGATTGAGCTTTTAGATGTAGCGATGGCTTCCCATTCCTGCAGCTGTAAACTCATGCCCAGCTCTTTTCCCTAGCATCTTGGTACACATTCTGTAAAATATTATATATACAAGATATTTGGCCACTGTTAAATGAAGAATGCTGGCACATATTTTCAAAACAGGCAATCCATCTCGTAAACTTTTGGAATAGGGATATTATTCAGCAAATGAAAATATAACTTGTGAGCACATTTGCATGTCTCAGACAGGTCAGGGACCATGATTTTCACCATTATCTCCAAGCATACAGTGCTTCGACAGCAGCAAGGAATTCTGGGAAATTACATGCAAATGAGCACCAGTATAACCAGCCTCACAGCTGTTACGACCTTTTGGGTCTCATCAGTGTCTGTGAGTAGGTTTAAGCTGCAATATGTCAACCTTGGTTCTTCTGCTTTGCATGCTGTGGAAAGTAGACTAGCAGTGTAACGGAATTGCGGATACACCTATAGGAATGCACAGCTTGCTTGGTTATGACATAAGACCTATATCTGGACTGAATCAAACCAGCAGCTTTCTTCACGTCCCGTAGCATCTTTTCTGCTGATACTTTGTAGCATTTGACTGAAGTGTAATCAAATTGCTTCAAATGCCCACACTTTTTCCATTGTCATTGCATTCTCCAAACTGACTGTAGCATGCATCCTGTTTGATAATGCTGAGAAGCTTTCATACATCTGTAGGCAGCTTGTATGATGACAGTTGTGGGGCATTTACACACATACTGTAGCTTTCTTGCTCCTTTCGTCTGAGAAAGTTCCAAATGAAGTCATAGGGATTGCTTTCCATTTGCTTCTTCACCATTTCTACTTCGTGAAGCTTCACATTTCTTTCGCTGACCTGGTCAGTCAGATCTGAAATCTCCTCTTTTAGACTTCTGCTCTCTCTTTTTACAGTCTCTAAAATACTGAGGGTATTTTCACCAGCATCGTTCAATTTACACAGCTCTATGCTGAGAGTGCGACCTCGTTCTGAGAGACTTCCAGCTCTATGCTGAGAGTGCGACCTCGTTCTGAGAGACTTCCAGCTCTATGCTGAGAGTGTGACCTCGTTCTGAGAGACTTCCAAGATTTGCGGTGAGACTCTAGACCTCCTTCTAAAAGAATCCGAGCTCTGTGGTGAGACTACGGGCCTTCTGCTGAGAGTCTCCATTCTACCTGTGTCTCCTCATACCACACATGTTCAAAGATATAGGGACATGACTCTTCCATATGCCTGGGGTCTCATGGAACAAATTAAAAAATATATATCTACAGTACCTTCTTTATCTGAGACCGAATCTGTATATTTCAATAATTACATTTTGTTTCTCAACATTGCTACTCCTCTTTTTTTTTTAACCTTTGCAGAGGATGTAAAGACACGTGGGAAATATTTATCATAACATATTCATCACCTGATGAAAGGTCCATATGGGTCCTGAAACGTTGTCTTTCCACTGTTCCTGGCTGTCCCATTAAATGGAGAACTTCATTATGAACGTGTGAGTAGAGCTCTGCTTTGTATCTCTGTCCTAGTGGAGATCTGCACTTTGATGAAATTGTTTGTCTATGTGGTGTTGGCTGAACAAGCAGGATTCTCCTCGCCTGAAACTGTTTCCCCGCACTTTGGAATTGTTACTGATGGAACAAATGTTAAAATATATAACTACAGTACATTCTTTATCTGAGAATGAATCTGTACATTTAAATAGTTACATTTTGTTTCTCAAATTTGTATTACCATTTGCAGAGGACGTAAAGTAATGTGGGCAATATTTATCTAACATGCAGGGGGCTTATCTTTATGAAAATGCGTTTCTTGCAGGTCAACCACATCCCGTCGCTCCTTCCTAAATGACACCAGAGAAGAGTTCCGCCCTTTAACATTATGAGAAATAACTTTAAACATGTTACTCCGAGATTACCGTGGTATGCGAAGATTGAATTAGAAGTACAATGTCAATTTGAACCATGAGAAGAAGTACACAACTGACATTTTCTGTACCGAGAAAAGGAATGGAGAGGTACAGGGGCATTGTAGAATTTACCACTACTGCGAAAGGGGACAACCAAAAACCTTGGAAGACTTAATATCCCAGGTGACATTAAGTAACGAAAAAAATAAAGTGGGGGGGAAATCATGCACACGTCCAAAAGGCGGGTGACCAGCAACAATGGAGCAGGAATGGCAAACACATTTTTTTGGGGTGGAAATCAGACTTATGGTTTAGCTCAAGTCCAAGCAATCAAGTGTAGCACTGCTTCCCCCCCTCTCTGGGAGATTTTGCCTAGGCTACAGGTACGTGTGGTGCTGGTTACCTGTGAGGGTCCGGGAAAGATGAGCGTCCGCGATGTTGTGGGGAACAGGACAGGCTTTAGGTGATCCTCAGGTTATTTTCATTCGGTGACAGCGCCTCCAGTCACAGCAGGCTACAGCAGAGCTTCAGGCAGTCCCTACCATGACAGTTCTTTTCTCCTATACTTCTGTCCAATAGACTGCGACTTAGCCAGAAGTATATGTAATGGGTATTCCCCCCCCAATCGCAGATATAGTGTGGGGTGAGAGGGAACATACGGTGTTACCATAGATGTGGTGCGTTACCTGTTGGCTCACAGGAGGGCTGAGCTTCCGCCACGGGGAACCTGGGGCACTATATACTAGGGGTAACTACTTACTCAATTCAGCGCCTCCACCTGCGATGGCTCCCACCATAGGGGGAGTGGTTCCTCGCAGGACACATACAAATAATCAATACTCACACACAGTGATATATATAATAACTAATAGCATTTACTGGGAACAGCATATAACACATATCACGGCAATAACATCATAACATATCAGAACAGGTGTCCCTCTCTCGAGGAGACACTTACTGCGACGTCCCGCAGGACGCTTCCCCAACACCAGGTGATCCTACCCAGTGTCCAAAGAACCCCACCCAATGTCCCGCACTCTTGCAGAGAGAGGCTATGGGTGACTGCGCAGCCACAATTACACTAAGGGCCCGTTGGTGCACTTAGAACTGTATAGTACCTGCCGAGCACTCCGGTGCTTGGATCAGCCACAACTTCACAAAGGATCAGTCGTAGGATGACGTCTTCTGATCCCCAACCGGACTCTTTGCCTGTCAGACCTCACAGCACTGACAGCCGTGACTCTGACAAGGCAGCACTACACTAAGGGCAGCGTCCCTATCTTGGGCCTCCCTCAGCACTTACCCACTAACCTAGTGGGGAGTTGGGACCTACCTGGGGTGTGGGTACCTATGTGGGTTCAGGAGCTGCACTCGCTCCCCGCACCCTTCCTCCCCTCATAGCTCCCTGACTCCAACTGACAAACATGAGTGACAGGGTCCCTTAACCTAGGGCAGTCCCTGGCAACACTCAGTATAAAGTTGTACTTAGCTAGCTCGGGCCCTGGGGGTGCTGGCCTAGTACAGGGAGTCCCTGACTCCCGTACCCTACCTCCTTCCCTGGGCTGCTCCTGTCTCTGACTGACTAGCATGGGCTCAGCGCGCGAAATGTATCTCTTTACCTTCTGAGACTTCCTAAGCCCTATTGGCTCCCTGGCATCACGTGGGGCGCGCAGAGGCTCCTGGGATCTGTTGTCCCTGCTCAGAGCCTTCCCTGAATGGCTAGGGCTTCGCAGGCTTTTTCCTCCCTCTCCTGCGCCTGCGCAAGCTGTCTGGGGCTGCCTCAACCTTTCCTGGGCTGTTCTCCCCCTCGCGCCTCACTCAAGGTGAGGGGGGTGCTGACACCTAAGGGAGACCTGGCTACATCTATATAAGGGGTCTTTATTTGATGCAGTCACTGCAGATGGTATAACAGCGTTGCATATAGTGGAAAATGGGTTTCAGGCCATTGGATGTTGCTGGCCAGCAGATAATGTTGAGACCATGTGCTATGCACAGATCTTGGTTCCCTCAGCACCAGGAGGGGCTGAGCTCCTCTCCCTTCTCCCGGGTGGGAAGGCACACAAACTCAGACAACTCCAAGAGGGGAAGAGCTGGACTGACTGATAATTTGGAAGGCATCCTCCCTAATGCAAAAGGGGAGGATACAGGGTCTGCACCATGATTGGCTGCAACACAAACCCAATGTGACCTCTCCTGCCACTCAGGGAGGCTGTGTGAGGGGGGGGGGGGGTAAACCCCACAGGATAGCCTGTCACTGTCTGTAGCTATCAGAACGTACATGACAGGAGGGCAGAAATATAGCTGGACCAGCCATAGATATACAAGTAGTAACTATCGTTGTGACAATTCACCTCCAATAATTATTAGGTGTATTGCACTGTATATATACATATTTATATTTTATATATATATTTTTTACTTTAATAGTAAAAACAATTCATTGATGATAGCAAAAGCAACCAACTAAAGCCCAATGAAACAAATTGTGTACTCCCAATACTTGCTCCAGAGTCGGGAAGGACACTGATCGAGCATTCCATCTAGGTTTGCAATCATTCTCCAGCTATACATATATATGTATATTTAAAAAAAAAACCAAAGAATCCCTATCACGCAGATTCTCCCTTTACTCCAGGAAACAGATAATGGGTCTCGTAGACAAAAAACCCTCCTTGCAGTGTGTGTCAAATGGGTGCTCCGCTCGCCCAAAGGTGAGACCCGACAGGATCTCCAAAGACAAGAAGAAAGACACACAGCGCACCAGAGGTGAGTATCCAAATAGGTATATTAAAACATGTGCATATTTAATTATTATGTTTTCATTTTTGTTGTATTATGTCAGGCTCAGCAGCACTCCCAATTTAGCCCTCGGCCCAAACCATTTAGAAGCAGGGGCATACAGGTAAGAAGACCCCCCTCCTGCAAACCAAGGCCTCACATACCCTCACAACATCTGTTCCGTCTAGGGTATTCCCCTCTACATACGGTTTAGATCTTACAGACTTGTAGTTGGCTGGGTAAAGACAGATGGGCGGCCTCGGTATGTTGACAGAATGTAAGGCGGCAGACATGGTGTCTGGCAGCTCAGAGAACACAGTACCTTCCCCTTCTTTAAAAGATAGTCACATAATTAAATGCCCTATCTGAATAAATGAATAATAAAAAGGCCTCAATCAAGAAAAACAATCTGCACGATAAACAAAGAAAAAGTTACGACACCTGAGGAAGCTGGCTAAGCGAAACGCGTAGAGTCTGTGGTTGCAGTGATTCTAGGAGACGTTATTCCACTCCACTCCTCCTGTTCTGCTAACCGGAAGTTGCTGACACCAGAAGAGTCAGAGATCGATCACAAGGGACGCCAAAACGGATGGCGGTAAGATCGCTCACACACTGCACCACCAATATAGTCACTTTTATTCCTATGCAATTTTTTTATGGATTTATTGTAAGTGCACATTTGTTTTGAATTCCTTTTACACAGAAACATTTTCTATTGCCTTCACTATGTACGTGTGTGTCTCTTTTCTATTGACAGAGAATTTCTTTAAAGTGCAGGTCTCCTCTAGGACAGAGATACAAAGCAGAGCTCTACTCACAAGTTCATAATGAAGTTCTCCATTTAATGTGACAGCCAGGAACAGTGGAAAGACAACGTTTCAGGTCCCATTTGGACCTTTCATCAACTGTTACCCCGCACTTTGGAATTGTTCTATTGAGACATTTACTGCAATATAGGTTTCACACAACGTCTTGGGAGAGATTGGGAAGACACCTTTCCTGTAAACTGATCCCCACATTCCATCTACCAGTTCATGATATTTGCTACAGTTTTCGAAATGCCTTTTTATTATTAGAGAAATGTGAGCGCACCATTCTCAGACTCTTAATCCGCTATTATCACTCAAGCAAGAACATATTGCACTATATATATATTTTTTACATTTTCGGTGATGAAATCTGCACTCCCCAACTTCAGAAGATCGATGCCCTATCGATAAGCAGGTGCCCAGGACTCGTGTCTGGTAACAGTACCTAGAAGAACCTCGTCAGAAAGGCAGACAAGTTCACATGCTCTTTTGGGATATTTGTAATCCGCAGATTGTTGTGGCGAGATCTATATTCGGAGTTCTGCTTTTCCTATTCCATGGGTGCCTCAGTGTCCTGCACTCTCTGTTATAGTGTGGTCTGAGCTGCAGCAAGGGCCTCAGCCACCAGTCTCAAGGGCTTCCAGGGGAGTCCTTATAGACGCAATATCAAGCCACAGCTCTTGCAGAACTTTGTACATCACACCGGAGGGTCATCTTAAAGTCTCTAAAAAGACTCTGGATTTCCCTACTATTAATGGGCTACATATTTTCTGACTCTGGCTCGGAGGATGAACACTATGCAGCTAGATCAACGGTGGCAGATTGTGGTTCACCTCGTGGCAGCCCTCCCACGTTTTTTTTTCCTTTTGTACAAAGAATTGTGAAACCTGCATGGCGCCCCATCTCTTTTGCTTGGGCTTCATCCTGGAGAGTTTCCATTTCAATTTTTCCCAGCTGGGAGACTTTTCTGGAGAGGATTACCCCAACTTCATCTTAATTTCCGATCTGCTGCAGTGGAACTCCCACTCTAAGCAGCCATTCCATTCCGCGCATGCATCCCACCTTGGGATCATTTTTAATGGTCTGGACATTTTCTTTTACAATATGAACTCTGAATAATAATATATTTGAGGTATATAGCATTCAGTGTAGACATTGCTGTAAATTGCATTACACAGGCACAGTGAGTCACTGAGAGATACTAATTTCCCTGACCTTCCAGAGCAGGGAGAGAGAAGGACAGCTGCTAGGGGGCGGGGCAGCTTCCTCTATCCTGATAGGCTGCATTACCCAGCAACAGCAGCCAATAAGGAGAAGGTGTAAGGATGCCTGGGGGTGGGGCCAAGCAGCAGAAGAAGAAGCATGGGCAGGAGAGAGGTGAGACAAGGTGTGTCTGTCTGTATTTGTTCTGTGGGGGGGCAGGGAGAGATATGAGCCTGTGTGACTGTGTCTGTCCTGTGGGGGGTCAGGGAGAGAGAATGAGAGGGAGGGAGGGAGAATGAGAGGGAGGGAGGGTGAAAGGGAGGGAGGGTGAAGGAGAGGGAGGGAGAGAGAATGGGAGGGAGAGATGGGAGACTGTGTGTCTGTCTGTATTTGTTCTGTGACTGTCCTGTGGGGGGTCAGGGAGAGGGAGGGAGAGAGAATGAGAGGGGGGGGGGTCAGGGAGAGAGAATGAGAGGGGGGTCAGGGAGAGAGAATGAGAGGAGGGTCAGGGAGAGAGAATGAGAGGGAGGGAGTGAGAATGTGAGGGAGGGAGAGAGGTGAGACTGTGTGTATGTCTGTATTTGTTCTGTGGCTGTCCTGTGGGGTGTCAGGGAGAGAGAATGGGAGGGAGAGAGAGAGAATGAGAGGGAGGGTGAGGGAGAGAGAATGGGAGATGGAGGGGGTGGTCAGGGAGAGAGAATGGGAGGGAGGGAGAGAGAATGGAAGGGAGAGAGAATGAGAGGAAGGGTGAGGGAGAGAGGATGGGGGGGAGGAGAATGAGAGGAGGGGGGGTTAGGGAGAGAGAATGAGGGGGAGGGAGAGAGAATTGGAGGGAGAATGAGAGGGAGGGGGAGAGAGAATGAGAGAGAATATGAGGGAAGGAGAGAGGTGAGGTTGTGTGTCTGTCTGTATTTGTTCTATGGCTGTCCTGTGGGGGGGGCAGGGAGAGAGAATGGGAGGGATGGAGAGAGAATGAGAGAGAGGGTGATGGAGAGAGAGAGAATGAGAAGGAGGTAGAGAGGTGAGGCTGTGTGTCTGTCTATTTGTTCTGTGGCTGTCCTGTGGGGGGTCGGGGAGAGGGGAGGGAGAGGGTGGGAGAATGAGGGGGAGGGTGAGGGAGAGAGAATGGGAGGGAGAATGAGAGGAAGGGGGAGAGAGAATGAGAGAGAATATGAGGGAAGGAGAGAGGTGAGGTTGTGTGTCTGTCTGTATTTGTTCTATGGCTGTCCTGTGGGGGGTCAGGGAGGGAGAATGAGAGGGAGGGGGGTCAGGGTTAGAGAATGAGAGATGGAGGGGGTGGTCAGGGAGAGAGAATGAGAGGGAGGGTGAGGGAGAGAATGGGTGGGAGAGAGAACGGGAGGGAGAATGAGAGGGAGGGAGAGAGAATGAGAGGGAGGGAGAAAGAATGAGAGGGAGTGGGGAGTCAGGGAGAGAGAATGAGAGGAGGGGGTGGGTTCAAGGAGGGAGAATGAGGGAGGGAGAGAGAATGAGAGGGAGGGTGAGGGAGAGAGAATGAGAGGTAGGATGAAAGAGAGGGAGGGAGAGAGGTGAGACTGTGTGTCTATCTGTATTTGTTCTGTGGCTGTCCTGTGGGGGGTCAGGGAGAGAGAATGAGAGGAAGGGAGAGAGTATGGGAGGGAGGGAGGGAGGGAGAGGGAGGGTGATGGGGAGAGAATGAGAGAGAGGGTGAGGGAGGGATAGCATGAGAGTGATGGGGAGTGGGGGAGAGAATGAGAGTGAGGAAGAACGAATGAGAGTGAGGGGGAGTGAGGGATAGAGAATGTGAGGGGGGTATAGAATGAAAGGGAGGGGGAGAGAATGAGAGGGAGGGGGATAGAGAATGAGAGGGATGGGGAGTGAGGGAGAGAGAGAATGAGAGGGAGGGGGATAGAGAATGAGAGGGAGGGGATAGAGAATGAGAGGGAGTGAGAATGAGAAGGAGGGGGAGAGAGAATGAGAGGGAGGGGGATTGAGGGAGAGAGAATGAGGAGGTGAGGGAGAGAATGAGAAGGAGGGAGGGAGAGAGAATGAGGGGTGTGTGTGTGCACGGAGAGAGGGGTGTGTGTGCACAGGAGAGAGGGTGTGTGTGTGCATGGTAGAGAGGGTGTGTGTGTAAGGGAGAGAGGGGTGTGTGTGCACGGGAGAGAGGGGTGTAAGGGAGAGAGGGTTTGTGTGTGTGTGGAGTTTGTGTGCATGGGAGAGAGGGGGGTGTCTATGCACGGGAGGGAGAGGGTGTGTATGCACGGGAGGGAGGGGTGTGTATGCACGGGAGGGAGGGGGTGTATGCACGGGAGGGAGGGTTGTGTGTTTGCACGGGAGAGAGCGGGGAGTGTGGGTACACGGGAGAGAGGGGGAGTGTGGGTGCATGGGAGAGAGGGGGAGTGTGGGTGCATGGGAGAGAGGGGGGATTATGTGTGCAAAGGAGAGTGGGGAGCGTGTATGCGAGGAAGGGGGAGTGTGTGTGGCAGGGATAGATGGATGTTTGTGCCATGGTAGAGAGGGTTTTGGTGTCTTGTATGAGGGATTGTGTTTGTGCATGGTAGAGAGGGTGTGTGTGTGCAAGGGAGAGAGGATAGAGTTTGTGTGCACGGGAGAGAGGGGGGAGTGTGTATGCGAGGGAGGGGGAGTGTGTGCACGGAAGAGAGGGGTGTGTGTGCACGGGAGATAGGGGAGTGTGTGTGTACCGGAGAGAGGGGGGGAGTTTGTGTGCACGGGTGAGAGGGGGAGTGTGTGCACGGAAGAGAGGGAGGAGTGTGTGCATTGGAGAGAGGGGGAGTGTGTGTGCATGGGAGAGGGGGGAGTGTGCATGGGAGAGGGGGGGAAAGTGTGCATGGAAGAGGGGGGGAGAGTGTTCATAGGAGAGGCGGGGAGAGTTTGCACGGGAGAGGGGGGAGAGTGCACAGGAGAGTGGGGGAGAGTGTGCACGGGAGGGGGAGAGTGTGCACAGGAGAGAGGGGTGTGTGTGCACAGGAGAGAGGGGTGAGTGTGTTTGCACAGGAGAGAGGGGTGAGTGTGTGCGCACGGGAGAGAGGGGTAAGTGTGTGTGCTCGGGAGAGAGGGGGCAGTGCAAGAGAGGGTGGGGGGAGTGTGTCTGCAAGGGAGAGACGGGGAGTGTGTGCACGGGAGAGAGGGAGGAGAGAGTGGGGAGTTTGTGTGCGAGGTAGGGGGGAGTGTGTGTGCAAGGGAGAGAGGGAGGAGAGAGTGGGGAGTGTGTATGCGAGGTAGGGGGGAGTGTTTGTGCAAGGGAGAGACGGGGGAGTGTGTTCATGGTAGAGAGGGTAGTGTGTGTGCACAGGAGAGAGGGGGGAGTGTATGTGCATGGCAGAGAGGGTGTGTGTGCATGGGAGGGTGAGGGAGTGTGCGAGAGAGGGAGGGGGGAGTGTGTATCCGAGGGAGGGGGAGTGAGTATGCGGGCACAGGAAAGAGTGGGGAGCGTGTATGCAAGATGGGGGAGTGTGTGTGCAAGGGAGAGATGGGGAGTGTGTGTGCATGGGAGGGGGGAGTGTGTGTGCACGGGAGAGGGGGGAGTGTGTATGCACGGGAGGGGGGAGTGTGTGTGAGCGAGGGAGGGGGGAGTGTGTATGCACTGGAGAGAGGGGGAGTGTGTGTGCATGGGAGAAAGGGGGGAGTGTGTGTGCACGGGAGAGAGGGGGAGTGTGTGTGCATGGGAGAGAGGGGGAGTGTGTGTGCATGGGAGAAAGTGGGGAGTGTGTGTGCACTGGAGAGAGGGGGGAGTGTGTATGCATGGGAGAGAGGGGGGAGTGTGTATGAGCGGAGGAGGGGGGAGTGTGTATGCGATGGAGGGGGAGTGAGTATGCAGAGGGAGAAAGGGGGTGTGTGCAAGGCAGAGAGGGGGTGTGTGAAAAGGAGAGGGGAGTGTGAGGGAGAGAGGAGATAGTGTGTCATGGAGAGGGGGGGTGTGTGTGCGATGGAGAGGGGGTGTGAGGGAGAGAGGGGAGAGTGTCATGGAGAGGGGGAGTGTGTGCGATGGAGAGGGGGGTGTGAGGGAGAGAGGGGATAGTGTGTCATGGAGAGGGGGGAGTGTGTGCGATGGAGAGGGGGGTGTGAGGGAGAGAGGGGAGAGTGTGTGGGATGTAGAGTTACAAATTATAGGATTTTTTTGCCTTGTTCTATAAATTGGGGGACGGGGGCAGTTGGTGGAAATGTATTATGTGAAGTTTCATGCGCAGAGAGAACAAATGTGATGGGCGTAATATTTACATTTCCAGTTGATGTGGCATCACGGCAGATAGAATTTCACCCCTCCCCCCAGAAAGTTAATTGTGGGGGGAGCAAGGCGGAAGGATTGCCTAGGGCCCCCAATACCCTTCTACTAGGGTCAAACTGTGGGGTCTTCGTGGGAGACTGTGTTAAGGCTGAGTAAGGCGCCGCCATGGTTGCAAACTACATACTGTAGGTTGTTTTTTGTCCGTTATGGCTAAAGGTGTTTACCACGAAGGTAAGGCGGCTCATGGGTAAGTTGGCTGTGGAATGGCTGCTGCGTCTAGGGTGGGGCGTTAGGGGTGTTGATTGGTACATTGTTTCGTTTGTAATACTGTAAGTTTTAATAAAAGCTTTGGCTTCTTTACCATATATGTTTGTCTATGAGCCGTTATTTCTGGGTGAAGCTAATGTGGGGCGGGGGCATCTCTGGACATCTCTTTGCCACATTCAAGCCTAGTATGGCTATCATCAGATACTGTATACACTAACTCTAATATCTTCATTTACCATATACCATGTATATATTTTTTCTATACACATAACGTAAGACGAAGTCTAATGTCCCAAATGTGTTTCCTGGAAGTACCACTCGCTGCCTTATTATTAAAGTGCGCACACGTTCTCATAAGTTTGACTAGAATAAATAACTCTGAGACAGGGTTGGCCAACTCCAGTCCTCAAGAGCTACCGACAGGTCAGGTTTTCAGGATATCCCTGCTTCAGCACAGGTGGCTCAGTCTTTCAATGAGGACTGGACTTGGCACCCCTGCTCTGTGCTAATGCCTTACTACTGTACGTCGTAGAACGACCGAATTGTACAATTAAGGAACAGTACTGTACAAGGTAACAGTGTCCTCCTATAAGACGACCACTTCCTGCTGAATATTTCACATGGCCATGCGGACTTGGATATAGAGAAAATAGTCTGGCCATCTCCACAGCTTCTAAACAGCAGCACGCCGTCAGTTTAATGTGGAAGTTCCCTATTTATGGGAGCTGCGTTTCCTTTGCAGCTTCTCCGCCTACGCAGATACAGAAAAATTGTATAGAAGTGTCTGGCACTCCGTAATGTAGCAATTCAGCACATCTATTCCAGATAAGGTTGGATTATGTATCACGCTGCACAGTGTCGTTTCAGGACCTCGCTGTCCCTTCCTCGGGTATCTGAGCTTCCTGGATCTGGAATAAATGGCTAAACTCTGCAATGCCAGACCTTTTACCTTTTTCATCAACATGGGGGTCTTCGCTATATCACTGTCCATTATGCGTCGCACGGACTATCCGACGCCGGAGAATGCATTCCGCGGAACGCATTATCCGGCGTCGAACCTGATTATCCGATGCTCGCTGCCACGGATTAACGTTGGATCTGCAATTTGACGTTTTGCTCTCCGCCGGCGGTTTGCGGGACAGATTCCGGCAGATAACCGAGGACCGCCTGTATTTGTGCGGGGGGAGGTGGGGGGTCTCCCGACTGAGATGAGGGGCTGACTGCCGTGTAAATCTGCACAGATTGGCACTTTTGTTACCAAAATTCAAATTTGCAGCAAATACTCCGTTCCCGCTCACCCCTCCCCCCCGCATTTGTGAACTATAGCAACATTGCTGAAAAATGGGGAGAGTTTGAAAATATGATTTTTTGAGAATCTTTCTATTGTCGGAAAAACATTAAAAAAAAAAAAAAAAAAACATGCACAAATTTCGGCAAGATCCCTGTGACGGTGAGGGGTTAACCAGGCTCTCAATAAAGGTATTAAGCCCGTCTGGTTACCTCTGATCCATATTTGGGGTTTTAGAGTGTCAGCTCCGGAACCTGTTTATTGTATCTGTAATGTATGTAATTATGCGACAATAAAGAATTTTCTGTGTTTTACCTTTCCAGGTGTGCCAGCAAGCAGAGATCGCTAGGCTATGAGTTTCAAGGGGGTTTTTTATGGAGAAAGTCTTGTCAGAATGTGTCTTGGTAGCGGGGTTCCAGAGTTGCTGGATACCCCAAAAATCTACCCAGGAATCAGGTCGAATTCTCGAATACATTGAGGCACATTGCTTTGGCAAAATCTCCCCTTGAAAACGCTTTCGCGACTCACCGCTAGGATTCCCTGCTTCAGCACAGACCAGAAAGGTAAATGGGGCATAGGGATGTGTGGTATCCCTGAAACGGTAAAGGGATCCCTAGTATAAGGGGGGATGCCCGGTTATACCCTGACAACCCAGACCTGGTATAGGGGTTCTGGTGGCACCCCGACCATAGATAAGGTTGCAAGTGTTTTAAAAGTCTTAAGTCCAGTTTTCAGTGTATGGGGGATACGGCTGGTGAAAATGAACCTGCACACTTTTTCATTCTATTCCCCAGAACCAAAAGACTTAGGAAAAGTATATGTGAAAGTATATTTTATTAAAGTGTATAAAAGTACATATGCTTGTGCACTGTATATGAGCTGGGTACTTCCAGGTCCACGGTTCCGAGAGACCATGTGGCTACCAAGCTTGGTGCCATCAAGTCTGCTCGGGTCCCGGACATGAAAGACTCAGAGGTTGCCACGTTGTTAAAGCCATTTGGGCAGCGAAGTTAGGCTCAAGTACTCTCGTTCTGGGATGAATGGAAGTCATCTGACTACTATTTGCCCTAGCCCAGACTGTGAGGAGCCTAATTCAGCGGGTGGCTTCTGCCTGAGAAGTGACAGAGGTGCCAGGTTGGCGCATGCCCTTGTCAGAATCTGAATCCACGCTTGCCCGGCTTAGATAGACTGGCAGCTCTCTGATAGGCTGGTAGGATTTTTTCCTACGCTTGGATTGGCTGGAGTATTTCATGAATGAACTCTGAAATACTATAAGAAACCCTCACCCAATCTGGACGAGAGATTCTAAGCACCAAGACAGCAGCATCAAATTCAAAATCACCAAAAGATGCTCTTGGAGAAATAGCAGCGAGCCGGCTTCAGCAATATCAAGGCGAGAAATATTCTAAGTCCCGCTTTTCGGGGCCAAGTTATGAGAAAAGAACGTAGCGGCCGCGGCTTGGATTACAAGCTGAAAAGAGTACCAGGACGTTTGGTACTATCTCCCAGTCAAGGGATTTCGGCATCACCGGAGCAGATACAGCGGTGGCGTCAGGAACTTCATGCCGATTTGAGTTCCAGGACATTTCGGGACAAGTCCCGGTTAACCTAAAGACTTTATTTTATGTTCCATTTCACTTAGGAAAGTCCAGTTTCGTAGCCCAGACCCCCAGTAAGTGTGTTTTCTTCTGTATTTTGTAATCCACTGTGTGTACTTCTGTTTCTATGGAATAAACGACAATTTGTTTTACTATCTTGTTTTGCTCAGTGAATGACACCGGTAAAAAGTTGTAAATACCTGGTCTCCGTGACAATCGCCCACCTCATGCAAACCGAACGATTACTGCGTTTGGTCACAACATGGCGGTTGTAGGCGGACGCTCACAGAGGTATGCAAGGGAGACTGATTATAGTGAAATTAAATAAGCCTTTTATTGCGCCTTTTCCTTAACATCAGGAAACCATCCAAACAAGGGGTAAACAAAGCTTCTATTCACTTGGGAGTATTTCTAGTGAAATACTATGCGGTTCACAACTCCCTTAGATAAGCATGTCTCCCAGCCCCAAACATATAGCATGAAATGAACAGATATAAAAAGTCTTGTAAATAAAAGTCTTATCTGTTCCTTATGGTTTGGAGGGAAAATCTTCTCTGTCCCTGGTTGCTACCTTTTCTTCAGGGTTTGTCAGCATTCAGGTTTAGAAGTTTCCCCTGTGTCTTGAAAGCAGCTCTGCTGTTTCTTCTGGCAGGGCTCAAGACAAGTGTCTCCAAGTTCAGCTCAGGTGTGAGCTAAGGAGTCTCCCTTCCTGTCTCAAAAGACAGGCTTTTCTAAGCCATCTAATCAGGCAGGTGGTGTTCGTTAATTGACTACCAGCAGTTAACCACCACACTGCTGGATTAGAGGCACATTACCTGAACAGGGATAACTCCCCTGTTACAGCGGTGTTGTTATTCGCTTTCGCGCATACTTTTTTTTCTTTGGTTCTGTTGGTTATTAAATCATGGAAATAATAATGGCCATGTGTATGCAGCAGTGACGACCTCCCTTCTTGTTGCAATATTGTCCTCAATGTCAAAGTTTGCCAGGAAAATATGTCCTGGAATCTCTTAATGGCAGAAAGTAAGGGGAACAGCACTGTATGTATATATGTATGTATGTATATGTAGTATGTACTGGTATATCTTTATTTATATAGCGCTATTCATGCCCTTCACAACAGTAATACACGTGATAATTATATGTAGAGGGGTACCCCCTGGCTACTATTCTACCCTATGGGCTGGCAGTAAACCCTGGTATTCACAGGTTTGCCTGTAGTTGGTATGGGGTTTTCCCCTTCACTTTTGGTACTGCACTTGAGTGACAGCAGGGGGGTGGTACATCCTGTTGTAGCTGGGACAAGGGGGTGCCCGCCTTCTGGCTGTAGTTAAGTGCAGGACCGCCCTAAATTTGGAGGTTGTTCCTTCCCTCTGAGGAAGGCAGGTCACACGACTGGGAGACTGAGATTGGGGCCTTCCCTTGTGCTCTTCCCTCCGGGGGAGAGTGAGTGTGATTATACCTCTGCCTCCGCTAGGGAGGTGGGGAAGAGCTAGGATGGCTGCGGGTGCCCTTGGCCTGTATTGGCAGTCCAGGGACCATCTCCAGTGAGAGCTGATCTAAGGAGACTGTATCCGGCAGACAACTGCTACGTAGCTGTTGTGTTACTGCAAAGTGTGTAGTAATAAACCGTTCCTGTTTGCAATATACCTCCGGCCTGGATTGTGATCTAACTGGGGGCAGAGGTACAAGTTCTACCGTGGGAGATCATCTCCATTTCCTGGAGCCTACGGCAGATGGAGGCGCTGCACTGCTAAGTATTATGTGGGGTATGGACCTCAGAAGCCTGTTCCTGTATCCCAAAGTCATCGGGGACGACTCAGCCCTCTTGTTGCCAGCAGGCCTCTATCGACGATGGGGGGGGGACACTGTTACACATATAAATAACAAATAATACAAAACACATAATGGGAAGAAGTGCTTTAGACATAAGTGACATTTAGGAAAAGGAGTCCCTAGCCCGAAGAGCTTACAATCTAATTGGTTCCTGGCACATTTAAATAGACCTTATACAGTACATGTGTGTGTGTGTCCAGTACAGTATGTGTTTACAGTATGTGTGTGTACATAAACATCTATGTCTATTCCTGCACGCACAAAAAAATAACAGAACAAACATTTTTTATTACCTTATTTGTATACATTTTTTTATTTTTAAAATATTTTTGATCAGGCGCTTTTTGTACTCTGAAGCAAACAAGTCAAAAAAGCAAGTACGGTCTCCATGCGTATTCTAGATGTTGGCATTGAACTGCTGGTTATTTGAAGCAGAGAGAAAATAGGCCATTATTGCATGAGCCTGGATACAGTAATGCTGCATCAGTGTGAACCTCAGCCCTGAACTGTATGGTAATGTAGCAGGAAGCAGTGTTTGCTGTGAGCCTAGCGAGGGTGGATCTCTGCAGAAGCAAAGCTGTCAGCTTGTACAACCCACATACAGCAAGGCTGGGTGAGATATGGAAAAGGCTGCTTGATGGCATAATAATCATAATTCTTTCTCTCGCTCTCACATTTCATTCACTCCCTCCTTCTCACACTCTTTAATCTCAGAAGGATTTGCATGAGCCAGTGCACTGAGAGGAGCGATCTGCTGTTTGTTCCCAGCCTCTGAGCTTGCAAAACAAAGGCACTTCACATCCACTATAATACCAGTCCTGAATTTCCGAGAGGAAAGAGAAGCAAAGCAGCAGCAACAGCAGCCTGTAGGACACAGCAGGGTTCACTGATTATCCAGCATCAGATCTCCTGTGTGTGCCTGGCAGTTCTGGCAAGGTAGCGCCTACTACAGTACTCTACCTGTCCCTGGTCCATCAACCTCTGACTCTCTCTGATTTCGAGAACCCTAACCAGTGGCTTCAAGATTACCTTGGAAATGGGCGACAAAGGAACCAGGTTAGTGTTTTCTAATACTCTTTCATTATTGATGCTTGTGAGGTGTTGGGTCATAATCTATTGTGACCCCCTTCCCAGTCTGCCCAGCAAAGCGTTGCTGGCGCCTGTGAATGTTAAGGGGGTTAAGGACTTTGTTTCTGTCCATGTTTCTCTATAATTATCTCTTTATGTGTGATTTTATAAAGTGCATGTAAATGACCATAAGCTAACTCGGAAGCAAAGCCACTGGTAAAATGCATTAGCATCCTAATGCATTGCACACTGAGACACTATGGATCCTTGTAATGAATGCAGGCTATTAGCATAACATATACATTGCAATATGCTTTTAGAGTTCATAAGTCAGGGGCTTGCAGGTTAATGGTTCACTGGACAGAGGAACAGCACTGCAACGTAATAGATAGGGTGTTCAGATCAAGCGTTTGTTTTTCCACAATGTCCTAGGAAGGCAGAGGGCTGGATTCTGAGGTTTGTTGACACTGGAGAATTCAAGGAAGCCTAATTTCTTCCCAAGCTTCCCCCCAGTGGATTGGCTTTGTGCCTTCTCAACCCTTTTACTATTGTGTTGTGGCAGTTTATGTTGTTGTCAATGTATTTATTGCCTTGTTAAAATAATAATATCCATTTGTGTTATGGGGTGCATGAGGATGCTGCGTGGCGTAAGCATCAGGAGACAAATGGATGTAGAGATGTTATTCGTATTCAGCAGGATTCCATGGTTGGTGGGAGGGAATGGATCCCCACTTGCTACTAACATGCAGTGCTTTAGAATCATACTGAGTATCTTTATCCATTTCGCATTCAGTAAGGCTTGAAATGCATTGACAGCCAAACGGTTAAACACCCATCCCCAAAAGACCTTTCTTATTAAGGATAATGTACATGGTACTGGAGCTTCCAGCCAAGGTAGGAAGACATTAGGGGTGACCAGGGTAGGCCATTAGATGCCATTACTGGGTGGTGTCCTGGAATGAATGTTGGTTTGGATAGACACAGAAGACTCTTTAGAGAGTAGCCATGTAGAGTAGTTATTCTTAGTTTAGTTTTATAATGCAACTTATTAATATTAATGGTGTGGTTCTCAACCATGAAATGCAGCTTTAAAAAAAATGTTTCACGGTGGCTACACTAAGCGGCTGTCACCTGCAAAACAGAACTAGAAAACTCAGCACAAATGTAACCCTATTTTGAAGTAAATAGTTTCTTAGCATTGTAGCTGCTCAGCAATGTTCCAGTGTGGGACACCAGTCCTTTCCATACCTCCTTGGTAATTACTCACTGGGGTATGGTGGATGTACAAGCTCGTGGGTTCCGTTCCAAGCTTTTCCACTTACTGTATGTTTAGCTCTCCGACGTGACCTGTGCCTAGCTATAAAAACATTATTGTTTCTTCCATCTCTTTGAAGTCTGCCATGCAGATCAGGTTTTCTGCTGGGTTTGTTTCTACCCTAGGGGTGGCTGCATGAATATCTTCTGCACTATGTGCTTGAAAACGGAAAGACACTATATAAAGAAAGAATATAGTTATTAAGTGGAAGGCTTCCTAAGCCGTGCTACCCACCTAACCCCTTCCAGCAAATATGGTCCTAGATGTGCTTCTCTCACCCTATACAGTACTTAAACGTTGCCAAACACTCCTACCCTATGTTATATACTGTATATCATCAATAGAGGATGACAAAACCAAAGCAACATACTGCACAAGGCTTCTTCTCGACTGCCAGTTCGTATCCTACCCAGTAGCAATGTTATTCCTTGTGACTCTCACTGTAAATTAGGCATTCAGCCCCTAAGCTAAGTTTACATACACAACAGTGGAAGCGTCTCATGGTTACTAATAGCAAATTGATTGGTATCCTGCAATTAGACCCTCCTCTATACAGTATGTACCATTTGTCACAGTCATTTTTTGTAATGCTGAATCAAATATAGGAGCATAGCTGTGATTCCTCAGCCATTTATATGGAGATTATTGAGCACCAGAGAATACCAGAGCTCTAAAAACCTATTGATTCACTTGAGAGTGCAATTTCCATGATATAACAGAGTGATTCCATTAAAGACTGCGGAAGAAACTGCTGCTTGTGTGTGAGAGGGTGATCCTGACATTCAAAAGGGGGGATTCCACTTGGGGGACAAACAATGGGTATAATATATATAGGGCTGATACTGACTTGTAAAAGCGGGATTTCATTAAAGTTTAGGCTGACAAGTGATGTGGGTTATGTGGGTGATCATGAGTTTTAAGGGCAGGTAATGTGTATACTGTATGTGTTATAACATCTTGCTTTAGATTTTCAGAGTCTTAATCATGGCTTCTCCCTTTTGTTGTGTGGCTTTGGGAACACAGTCACATTACATCTGTACTACAGTGTGAATTACCTTTGTACCCTCAATCTTTTGCCCCTTCCTTTTCCAAATGACTTCAAAATAACCACAGACACCTTACTTTGGTTTCAAATAGCTACTTACTGTACTTACTTGCGGAGTAGGAGCGGCTCAGTGAGTAACGACACTGACTGGCATTGAGTTTGAAGCAGGGGAGCCTGGTTCAATTCCTGGTGTCAGCTCCTTGTTACCTTGGGCAAGTCACTTTATCTCCCTGTACCTTAGGCACCAAACACATAAGAGTGTAAGCTCCACGGGGCAGGGACCTGTGCCTGCAAAATGTCTCTGTAAAGCGCTACCTAAAACTAGCAGCGCTATACAAGCACATGCTATTATTATAATAACAGCCACACACATTGGACCTAGTGAGCATGTATCCCCAAACGTGACCGTCATTTAATAAACCTGTTAATGCAGTGGTGCGCAAACTGGGGGGCGCGCCCCCTTGGGGGGGGGCGCGCCCCCTTGGGGGGGGGCGCAAGATTATGTAGGGGGGGGCCAAGGGCTGCTTGCGGGAAACCTGGGGCGGGCAGAAACTGTGCACGGGCGCCAGAAGCTACCATGCGAGGCTTGCTCTGTGTGTATGTCTGCCCTTGCGTGGGGAGGTGGGGCTTCTCTCTGCACACAGACAGTCCCCTCCTCTCGTCGCCAGTTTTCAGCATACATGGTGGGACTGAGCAGCTGGCTAAAGTAAAGTAAGTATTTGTGTGTTTGTGTTGTAGGGTGGGACACTTGGGGGGAGGGGAGACCATGGAGAGGTGGAGACATCTTGGGGGGCAGATAAAGTACCATGGAGAGGTGGGATGGACAGACAGTAGCAAGGGAGAGGTGGGAACATATTGGGGGGTAAGGGGGAGAGAGAGCATGGAGAGATGGGATACATTGGTGGGTGAGGGGTGAGAGAGAACATGGAGAGGTGGGGAGACATTTGGGGGAGAGTAGAGTCTGGAGAGAGATGGGAGACATAATTGGGGGTAGGGGAGAGCAGACATGTAGAGAGGGAACAAGTGGGGGGGAGGGGAAAAGATATGGAGAGGATTGGATGACATATTGGGGGAGGGGAAGAGTCATGGAGAGATGGGAGACTATTGGGGGAGGGAGAGAGACTGGAGAGGTGGGACATTGGGGCGAAGGGGCTTAGAGTGGATAGTTCTACAATTGGGGGTGGGCGCGCCGGCTATGGGTGGGGAGGGGTGAGAGGAGGAATCATGAGGATACGGGAGACTGGAGAAAATGGAAAACATTGGGGGGGGGGGAGGTGATAACTAGACATGGAGTGATGGAACGACAATTGGTGGGGGATGGAGCTGGAGAGTGGGAGCATTTGGGGGAGGTGGGTTAGAGACATGTAAGTGGGAGAAATTTTGGGGGAGAGATATTGAGAGGTTGGGCGACATATTGAGGGGAGTGGAGACATAGGTGGAGAGACAAAATATTGGGGAGGGGGAGAGAGACTAACTGGGGGTAAGGGAGAGATACTGTGGGGGAAGGTGAGAGATGAGAGACACTGGGGTGGGAGAGACACACATTGCTAACGAGGGTAATGAAGGTCAAGCAACGATGCAGAATTAGGGGTCTTGGAGAGATGAGTTTTTGGGGGGTCTGAGGTTTCTTCTTTTGGGTCAGAGGGGGGTCACTTTGGAGTATTGACTGCAGCAGCGGATCACATACCCCCCTTGAGATTTTGTTATGGGGGGTCCCTGATCCCTGGCACATTTAAAACGGGAATAATAAATAATAAATAAACGCTGGTAGGTGGAGTTGGATGACACTGGTGAAAGCAAACGGAGAAGGAAAAAAAGGGTGCGGGTAGGAGGGAAGGGATGTAGCAAGAGGGGGTGGAAATGCCCCTCCATGAATGTAATTGCCGTTGTGCAACCAGAAAAAAACTATTACCACAGATGCCTGCCAAACATAAATATAAAGCTGATCCAATACAGTATACTGCCTGGCTGCGCACCGCCTCAGCCCAAGCGTATTTTGTGAACGTGGCCTGCAGGAATTGTAGACGCCCGTTGGGGAGGGGGCGCGTCCAAAGCTGGGTGACCCTCATTGGCTGAACCAGCTCACGTGCACTGACTTCATGTGATTTTTGATTAAATTTGCAGGGGGGCCCCGGAGAATGTTCATAGATGAAAAGGGGGCTTGCATCAAAAGTTTGCTCACCCCTGTGTTAATGTCAACATCGTCACTTCCTGACCCAGTGAAGCATTCTGTTGTCTAAAAAACTCCTGGGTTCCATTTTGGGGGGGACACTTTCCCAGGGCCTCGCCACCCTGGCCATGACCTAAAACTGCCCCCCACAACAACCACCATTAACATTCCCCCAAACTCACCACCTGGCAAGAACTTAGGCAGTGTGCACCTCTCAGCTGTGACCATCATAAATCAATATAATCAATACCACTTTTCAAAACACAATATTTTTTTCCTTATTAATAAAACACCGTTTTTCCTTTTTCTTTTTAAATTGCTCTTTTCCTTTTTCTTGTCTCTTTTTGTTTCTTTATACTACTGTAGTATTCAGGGTTGCGCAAGTGGGGGGCCAGGGGGGGCTCAGGTCTCTGCGGGGGCAGGGGGTTTACAGAGGCCATCGCGCTTCCCGAATACATATTTAATTAAATGTCGGGAAGCTGCGAAGGCCTCTGTAACTTCACTTACCTTGGCGTCGGAGCGCTTCTGGAGACGGGTCCACGGCATGGCACTGGAACGTCAGACGCCCAAGGACGTGCATGAGCAAAGCGTAAGGGGGGGGGGAGGGGGGGGGGAGGCGGAGGGGGCAACAGCCAGCGGGAGGGGGCATCAGGGGAAAAGAATTGCGCTCTCCCTGCTTGTATATCAACAAAAATAATACCGCTCACCATATGCGCAGCCAGGTACATTTTTTTTTCTAAACCAATAACACCCCATTACCTTCTATTTCTCACCTAAGGAGGGTTGGTCAGATATATTCACTCTGGCAATCAGAATAGAAAAGTGGGTGTGTTACGCTATACCTCACTTAAAGACACCTTCCTCAATTCCTTTCCGATTCCTCCTAGGCAGACCGCCACAACAACTACAGGAGCCCCTCACAAGCAGTGGACACCTGGGGCACTGTCATGACCCACTTCCCTTATAATAACTTTACCACCACCCATTAGTATTATCTAGATGCTGTACTGTACAGGAGACATTACCAGTCTCCATGTACTATACTCGTTATTACATCACTATTGATGAAACTGCAGTAAACAAGATGCCCAAAATACACATTCCTTATGACAAATTATTTAGTATTTACTATATATTTGTTGCGATGTTGTATAATTAGGGTCATTTCGTTGAATCCTTTGGCCAAACACTATCAATGCCCTTCCAACCATGTCAGGTTAGAGACCCTTTCAGCAGGGTCCCACACTACCATGTTATCCTGTCTTTTATATTTCACTCCACTGCAAGAGGAAAAGTGAATGTAATATATATTACTGTGATGTCAACCCCTGTGGAATGAGCTCACACCACTCCACCTGCCCCTTGGCAGGTTCCAATCCAATATGCTCTGGACATGTGACTGATGGACATGAGACAGCCCAAGTATGGCGTGGAAAGAGAGGGACTTGATAGAAGAGCCTTTAAAAAAAAAAAAGGGGCGTGGGTGGCAGGCCATGGTGTGTTAGATGTGCGTGGGTCCTGAGTGGCCAACCTGAATTTGTTTTTGAGGTCCTTGGAGCAGATGCAACAGAGCTGAGAGGCTAACGTTTCCAGTGTCGTGAGCAAGAAATCAAGTGCCGGCTGGAGGGGACCCTCATTGGCTATAACAATACTAGTTGATACCTTATGCACCCTTTTTCAAAGAACAAGGCCAGCAACATTTCAGTACTACTCCAGACCCCATGGTGTGCAGCATCATGCACAAACAACATACCCAGAACTGGGTGACGATGGCCACCCTGACACTAGACTCACACCACCGAACAGCATTTATTTTGGGGGATTTCGCATATTACCTGCGTATTGTGTGTAGTGATACCTCGTCTGAGTTCAGAGGTGCTGTTTCGAATCTGTAACTACATTATATCATCCCGGCATACTGTGTCTCAGTCTTCTTCCTTCCGTCCTCGACCGTAAGGCCGCGGGCCTGGTGAAGGGAAGCGCTGGCAGCGCTGACGACGTCATGGTCCTCTGCTCAGTGAGGAGCATTTTTTCCTGTCCCCTGCATGAGCGTCACGCGAGAACGCATGTTGGTGGGGCGGGAGGCGGGGCTTGCCGCCACAATCACGGCCGGCCGCCGATTGTCACGGACTGCCATTGGCCTTCTGGCAGTCACATCACCGGCCCTTGCGCTTTCCTCAGCGGGAAAACGTATTTTCTCTGTCGCTGAAATTCCACACGCCTCCCAACGCCTCGAAGCCCGTCTAGAGGCCTTGCTGATAGGGATAATGTGTTTCCCTCCCCTCACGCGCTCAGCAAGTCTTTTGACCATGGTCCGAGGCCTAACGCCACGCGTGGCCCATTTAGAATTCTGACGAGGGGACTCAGAGCCCCAGCCTTTGCTATAGTCATCAGTCCTTGAGAGCTAAGAGGGTAGAGGTGTTAATCCTCTGCTGTGGCAGAGGATTCTTGGAATGACTACAAAATGAGCACAACGATGTCACCGGTCCTTGCATGAAATCCATTTTTACTGGAACCCTTATAAGGTACTGCTGTGCGGTTCACCACGCTTTTATCACACTCCTGGATTTGAGATGCAAAGCCATGTAAACCACTCACCAGACAGCCTGTTTTCGAGCTTTTGAGGTCTCACCATCAGTTAGGGGGCTGGTTGTACTGGTATATAGTGTATCTATATCACTATATATATATGGTGTAATATACACTATCTAATATATATGTTGTGTATAATAATATATATATCTATATATATACACATCACACCCGCACATACTTTATATTAATATCTTTATATTTTATGTATTGGTGGATGGCCAGGCTGTTACTAATCCACTTCATTTTACATTTTTCACAGCTGTCAGTAACAACCTTTGGATTACTTATTAGTCCTACAATCAACTTCTCACTATATTGATACCGGCATTTGAGAGAACGCACTTTTAGAATACTCACGGCAGACCTCGTAACTACAAGCAAACTGTGCAACAATGGAGATCACATTTCTTGTAACCATAGGGGACCTGAGGCAAGTGTGATTTCTCTGTGGTTGTGATCCCAGCATGTGAGTTATTCATAAGTTAACGATGATGTGTATAGAGGGTCTTAAAATCCTACACACAAGTCCACAATGAAGAAGACACCTACTGAGTTTTCAAAGCTCTTAACCTTAATACTAATATTTTGTATTATTTTTATTACAACTTTTTCTCCCCCCCGTTTGTGTGAATGAACGATTCAATAAAATTCTGTCCGGGCTAGAAATATTTTTTTGTGAACATAAAAACACCTGACGGTATGCACCCCAGTCGGTACTAAACAGCTTCTAATCTAAATTGACTTTCTAAGCAAAAACCTCAAGCACAGTGGGATAATGACTAGATTTAGGGTTGAAGCAGGTCGGAATTCTGTTTTCCGCGATGTTTCATCAAACGGTTAATTTATCGACCAAAATCCGTTTCCGCACCCTTGTAATCCGAAGGTGATACCTTGGAATCCGCATAGGAGCTGCCTGAAACCCACACCAGGGTCAAACACAATCCACACACACAGATTTGTAGGAGCCACAATCTTTTGGGTGTATTTTTATTATCAAAAAGCAACAAATCTCTCATTTTTAGACTGACTCGTCGGTTGAAAGAAACTGCGCCAAGACGCGGGGAGTTCGAACTTCGGTGAAATTTTTGCCCCCTCTAATAAGCTTGTCTTAGCACAACGGTCTTATGCTGGATGTAAACGAAAAAAAAAATGTAGGAACGCAGAGAGGGCAAAACGTTATGTAATACTCCACTTTTAATAATATCTTTACATGTACACCACCTCCTGATATGAAGCCTAATTAGCGCGAAACGTTCGTAATGAAGTAGTTACTGCGGGGGTTCGGCTAAATTTCATCATTCAACAGGTTGTGATACCTGTTCGATAGTGTCCATAATAAGACGTCGTTTAACAATCTATCAGTGAGATTACAGATCGTAACTAAGGGCTATACTCCTGCCATATTGCCCTCCCTGACCCTCAGTCACGTCATCGGTTTCACTTCCGTTTTCTAGTCATCCTCGGCGGCGATCCAGGGAATCGAGGGAAGATCTATGTGGTGTCTTCTCGGACGTGTGTGAGGTCCTATCGTTCGTGGGGCACGTATTCCACACTGTAAGTTTCAGTGTTAAGTGTACTATTACAGTTGGAATTAACCTAACGTCTTGCCCAATCTCTGCGCTTCCTACTTTGTTGTTTTGTTTTTTTTGATGATATATGTCCCTTGAATGTACCGGAGAACTTTAGAGCTTGGTGGAGGAAGAGGGCCGGTCAACAGTTTAAGTGGACATACGAGCGCAGCCTCATTTTTCTGTGGACTTATATGCTGTGGATGTAACTTGGACTTCTCATTGGCCAATTACACTATATCTGCCGAGAGCCTGGAAAATGAATCATGGAAAAATCCAACAACAGGGTATGTACACAATTTCTGGCCCCATGCTCTTTCTGGTAATAGTGATTTTTTACAAGCTGATACTAATTAACCGTTTTGAGTTTTTCAAAACCCCATGTACTTTTAAATCTGTATTCTTTTTTTCCGGCGACCTTTTAAACTGGCAGCTGGTTTTTTGCCCTTGTGCGCCTGTTTTGTAGAATTGTTGTCAAACCATTTTTGCTACTCTCTTCGAATACCGAGCCCAGAAAAACAGGGTCCGGTGGATTGGTTTAAAGTTACTGGCTGGAATTCCCACATGAAAGAAAAATATGGATCAACTGGTTGAACTTTAGGATTTTTTGTCAATGCAAGAAAAAAACTTTTTCTGCATACTGTACAGGTCAATGCTGCTTTATAATCTGAGGTAGCGATACTTGTTATTAGTTAGGGCAATTGCATGCTTCAAATAAACTATCCAGCCTGCTGATAAACATACACCTATCCACGGGCCAATAAACTGTACAGTAGCTCACTCGTGGTGCTACATAATACTTATTGAAGGGATTTGCGCTTTATATTCTACACTCACAATGACAAGTACCAAGAATCCGGTCGCTCCTCCTTCTGTTACTGTGGACCTTATGTCTGAACCATCACCAGAGACTCTCAAAGCATGGGCTAAGTTCATTCAAATTTGCGGCTGTCTCCAACATTTTAATCTGGTCCCTGTACTGTTACATACAACCTATAACTAGGGTTGCCAGGTGAGCTGTCCAAAAATACTTGGACAAAATGGCGAAAGTGCGATGCGCACGAGAATCATGTGTGAGGATGTAACATACTGTGTAAGGCGAGCGCTACGCTCAGTGTGGCAATGTTTTAGTGCCTATAAGGCAAGTTGTTTGAAATCTTCTTATCGACATACGGGTGTCACTTTCACGACCCAGAGGACGGGGTGGCTGAGTCCACCAGTGGAAGGGAACATCGAAATAGGCAGTACGTGTAGCCGGGAGGATAAGAATGGCATACCGCGGGGACGCGAACGTGCAAGGTGCGATCTGAGGGAAGGAAGCGAGGGGAGGGCGTAGTATCTAAGGGACCTACTTGGCGCCGGAGAGTGCAACTGGCCTCGGATCACGCGATGACACCACAAAATGGAGATCGTAGCGATAACACTGAGAAGTTCCTCTCCCAGACCATCATCATCTCATTTCCCCCTCTCATCATCAACGATGCACCACCATCCATCCTCATTCCACTCCTCACCACATCTCTATCCATAACATCATATTATTCCCCTCCTGCCCCTATTCATATCATCATCTATTCCCGCCCCATCGCAACTGTATCCCCCCCTATCATCATCATCATCATCATCATCCTCATCAAGCTGGCCCCATCAATCATCTTAATCCCACCCCCCCCCATAAGCATCATCGCATCTCATCTCTGGCCCCCCACCATCATCATCTCATCAGCTGGCCCCCCATCTCATCTTATTCCCCCCCATCATCATCATCTCATCCGGCTGGCCCCATCATCACTCTTATCCCCCCCATCATGGAATCATCTCATCAAGCGCTGGCCTTATTACCCTTATTTCCTTTCTGGCGGGCGCAGACAACCGGACCGTGACCTTCTCTGAGCACCCAGGGTGTGGGGCGGCGATGGGCCGACCTCTCCTCCAGTTTGAGACAGCACACAACCATATTGCCTGGCCTGACATAAGGCTTCCTGACTGCGCCCACAGTCTCGTCGGGCCACCCTCCAATCGCATCACACGCATCCAGCACTCCACCAGCCCTCGACACTCGCTGCTTTCTTCTCTTCGGTCCCTCCCTCCGCTTTCTTTCTTCTGTTCTTTCTGCGTCTTCCTTTCCGTCTCCCCCTCCACCACTCTTCGGCTTCGCTCTTCACTTCTTCTTGTCCGCTGGCACGTTGGGTCTCTTGCTTCGCTCTCTCCTTTTATCTTCCGCTCTCTCCTGTGAATTGGGCGTGTTTCTCGGGAGAGATCTCCCCAGCTCCACTCGGTATGGGCGGGATCACTCGACTTATGTTTCGTTCGATCATCGGATCCTCGACCCTCTCTGCTCCCCGCGTTCTTTCTAACTTTCTTAGCCAGGCGAACACTCTTCTTGTTCTCCTTCCGGCAGTCAGTAATTAACCGACTACCTCCGGCGGTCCGGTTGAAACCGCTACCCTACAACCCTACTATAGCTTTATCTATCTAATAACTGTCCCATTTATTTATTTAACAAATGTTTTAGCATTAGCAGAGTAATACTTGAGTAGCTTACCCTTTGTTTTTCAAGTATGCCCTGGGCCACAAGATGTTAGGCCCTGGACCCGCCGGTTGCGCCCGGATCGGTCGCGGGCCGCCACACGCTGAGTTTCCCACCAGCAGGGGGAATCTGCCGGAGGCCGGTCCGTCCCCCCCTGTCTGCACACGCTTACTACACGCTGTGGCGCGTCAGCCGCTATGGGATACACAGAGAATGGTGATCCCTAGCGTTGACGCTCCACGTGGTGTGGCTGTGGAGCCAATGGGGGGAGGCTTTCGGGAGGAGGGAGAGGCCTTCGGGGGCGGGGAGAAGTGGGAGATGAAGCAGCGCGCAGTGCGTGTCTGTGTGTATGTGTTTGCCCTGAGTGCTGGTGGCCTGCCTCTGTCTGTGTGTGTGTGTATGGTGCCCTGCGTGTGTGTGTTGCCTGCTCTGTGTGTATGTGCCTGTGCCTGTTCCTGTGTGTATGTAGTTGTGTGTGTTGCTTTACCTTACCTTTCAATCAGCAGCCCGAGCCGTGGAGGGGAGGGGGGGGATGAGTAGCGGTCCTCCGCTCAAGGCCACGCCGCTCCCGGCCTCAAGCCTCCCACTCCCGCGCACCTCCTCCCGCTCTCCGGCTCCCCTCCCTCCAGACCAGATATCGCGGTCTGTGTATGTCAGCCGCGCCTCACCTGTCTGTCAGTGGCGGAGCGCTGCTCTGGGGCGGGGCCTTAGCCTAAAGCCTGTGACAAATAACGGACATGGTTTAAAATACATAGTTACAAAATAAGAGAACGGTATTACATTATCATACCCTGAAATGTCTGTAATATCAGTGTCAACTCTGTTCATAAATGTTAACCATGTATCTCTGTCATCATACAGCAACTCTGTTGCCCAGCCATGCTGAAACGAGAAATTAGGAAATCCCTTGCCCTCTGATTGGTTTTAGAATTCCGGGCATTATTCATTCAGTAATGCCCCGGAAGTTTTTAGGCACCCTGCCAACTCACCTTTCATGAGATGCCAGGGGTCGTGGGCATCTCTGTTCCCTCCTCTCACAGCATGGCAACACGAGCCTCTGCCCACCAGCCACTGCAGGCCACTCTCGACACAGGCCCTTCTCACACAGCACATGCAGGCCTCTCATCAATCAGCCAACTACTAAGCACAGCGCTCTCCTCACACACAGCACATCAAGCGCTCTCTCCAGCCCTTCAGGCTCCCACACAGCACGAGCTCTCTATCTCACACATGCACTCTCACACAAAGGCCCTCTCACACAGCCACCTCAGCTTCTCACACATGGCACTGCAGGCTACTCCGCACACACAGCAGCTCTTACGCACATTCGCTCCGCTCACACACGCACATGCAGGCTTCTCTCACACAGCCGCAGTGCTCTCTCATCACGCAATGCAGGCTCTCCCACGCTCTCTACACAGCACAAATGCAGCTCCTCTCACACAAGGCTCTTCATCACAACGCACATGCAGGCTCTCTCACACAGGCTCTCTCACACACACATGCGCCGCCCCGCCTCTCCCACAGCACATGCCGGCTCATTCCACCACGCGCCTCTCACTCACTGCAGTCACTCTTCACACAGCACACTGCAGGCTCTCTCTCTCTCCCCCTCCCCTTCCTTCTCCTCTCTCCCCCTCCCCCTCCCTGCAATTGATGTTCGAAGCTAGTGGGGTCCAAATAGTAACTTTGTTACTTGCAACAAAGTATATTTCTTCCACCACTTGCATAGCTTTATCTGTTTTATTTTGTTTTGTTTTTTTTTTAGTATTGATTCAAATCACCTGCCCCCCCACTTCTCTTCCCACTTTTCTTCCTTTCCTTCCCCTCACCCACCTCCCCACCCCGCCACTTCTCATCCACTAATACCCCCTCAAACCCTCCCCTCTTCTCCCCCCCCCCACTTCTCATCCCTTTTCCCCCCTCAACCACACTCCCCTCACCCTTCACCTCCTCCCCATCAAACTCTGCCCCCTCCTCCCTCAGCTCTCCTCTCCCCCCCACCTCACCTCTCCCACCTCTCTTCCCCCACCCCTCCCGCTCTCTCCCCCCACCCAACCCCCCCCCCACACACCTTCCCCTCCAAAAAAAACCTCCCATCACCTCTCCCCCCCCACCACATCCCCTGGCCCTCACCCCTCCCACTCCTCCCCCCCCCCACCTCCCCCTCACCTCCCCACCTCCCCCGTCCCCTTCCCCCCACTCCCTCTCCCCTCTCCTCCTCACCCTCCCTCCCCCTCACCTCCCCGTCCCCACCTCACCGTCCCCCCCCCCTCCCGCTCCTCTTCTCCTCTCCCCCTTCCTCCCAGTCCCTACCCCCGCCCCTCCCTCCGCTTTTCCTCCTCTCTCCCCCCCACCTCCTCTCCTCTCTCTCATCCCCGCCTCTCACCCGCTCTCTCCCTCCCCGAGCGGAGTCCGGGATTCTAGCGTCTCCCCCTACTGTCTCTCCATCCCCCCCACTCCCCTCCATCCCCCCCCTTCCCTCCTCCTCCCCTCCTTCTCCCCTTTCTCCCCCATCCGCCCACCTACCTCCCCCCCCACCTCACCTCTCGTCCTCCATCACTCCTCTCTCGCTCGCTTCTCTCCTCACCTTGCTTCCCCCCTCACTTGCCCGCTGCGCCTCCCACGCTCACCTACTCCCCGCCTCACCTACTCCCCCACTCACCTCACTCCCCCCTCACAAAACTCACCCCCCCCTCAACCTCCCCTCCACCCCTCGCCTCCTCACCCTCCACCACCCTCCCCTCACCCTCACATCCCCCTCCACCACTGCCCTCAATCCCCCACTCACCTATCTCTTCTCCTCCCACCCTCACCTATCTCTTCTCCCCAACCCTTGCCCCCCCTCCCCTACCCCTGCCCCTCTCACCTCTACCTCCCCTCCTCACCCTCTCTCCCTCACCTCCCCATTTTTCCCCCCTCTATCCATCTAACCCACCCCAACACCTCTATTCTCCCCCTCCCTCTCTCCTCCCCCCCCCCACCTCTATTTTCTCCCCCCTCTTCACCTCTCCCCCCCCCCTCACCTCCTCTCCCCCCCCCTCACCTCTCTTCTCCCCCCCCTCACGCTCTCCTCCCCCCCCCTCACTTCTATTCCCCCCACCCCTACCTCTCCTCCCCCCCAACCTCTCCTCCCCCCCACACCTTCTCTCTCCCCCCCTCTCTCCTTCCCTCGACCTCCTCCTCCCCCCTCACCTCTCCTCCCCCCTCACCTCTTCCCTCCTCATTTGCTACTTTACGTCTTTTTCCTACACAGGTGCATCAGCGTAGTGACGAGTTTTATATTTCTTTTCAAAATGGTCTATTTTTTAATGAAAAAAATCCTACATTTAGCCTATAATAGTAATAATCCCCTCGGAACAGGGCATTATTGACCAGTAATGCCCTGTTCTTCTGGGATTATTACTTAAATAATAAGCAACATTTCTACTGTAAAGAATGGAGACAGAACATGTACATGCCTTACCCATGTAAAGTACTAACAACCTCGTTCATAATACTCTTACATATCATTCAATAGCCAAACTACAGCACAATGATTCTGGGTAACGACATAATGTACCAATGAGCATGCTTGATGTCACTTTTTAGCTTGCTATCCATTTTAAAACTGGATGCTTCCCTATAGCTTTTGACTTTAACAACATATATCCAGAGACATATGGAGACTCCAGTCCTGGGCCCCGTGAAAGCCCTCTGGGGCCCGGCCATGGCTTGTACAGCAAAACGTGCACAAGTAGTGTGTAATCAGAGAGCTCAGACACACACATTTCGACCCCTCAGTTGCAGCTCAGTTGCTGATTGTAACCACCAACGTCACTGCTGGAACAGCAGAGGAGCTAATGGGTCTGCAAATATTTATAATCCAGTGACCTTTTCAAAGTGTTATTTACTATCCTAAAACATTTCCCTGTCGAGACTGTACTTTGCCAAGGCAACAGCTCAAATCTGCAAACCCTGAACTCTCGCTCCCCCACAAAAGGCACTAAAAGGAAGTTACTGAGCAGAATTAGCATTACTGTGTATACCTGTACCATTCCAGCTTACCAACAAGAAGACACATGAAGGGTTATTGTTTTAAGTCTGGGGACAAACAAACAGCATTGGATTTCTCAAATGATTAAACCACACTACTTTGTATATTTGTATGTTTGATAAGCTATTATTGAAGCGACTAATTGCACCATTGTCACCGTTGGGAGACTTTGCTAATTGGATTTCAGAATAAGAACCTGCAGTTCTTTCCTTGACTGCGATATAAACACGAACTTATTTAATCCTCCTGCTCTTGGTATTATTATTATTAATATTCTTTCTTTACGCTTTTAAAGTGATTTTTAAACTATTATTTTTTTCTGTAGTATATAAGACTAATTAATAATAATAAATAATAGTTTGTTCTTGTATAGCGCTGCTAGTTTTATGTAGCGCTTTACGGAGACATTTTGCATAGGCACAGGGAGATAAAGTGACTTCTCCAAGTTCACACGAAGCTGACAACGGGAATTGAATCAGGTTCCCCTGCTTCAAACTCGGTGGCAGTCAGTGTCTTCTCCCATAGGAAGTAATGACTTTTCTGCCAATAGATTAAAAGCACATTATATAAAACCGTTGCAAAAATATAGGGTGCAGAAAATGTCTCAAAAAGTATATATTGTTATGGGTTGCCTGTATGACTAAGGCCTTGATTATAGTAGGTCTGGCTGTGCGTGCGCGCGTGCTCTTGTGAAGTCACGCGCAAAATGCGCATGCGCTAAACCTGCACTTCACGCTGGAGGCATCGGGAGGCGATACAAAATAAACAGATGCCTGAACAAAATTTGCGCGCTTGGACGCGTCGTTCATGCACGAGGTTGCGGATTACGTGCGCGCTCATTTAAAAATATTTATTTATTTTGGCTGTGTATCTTACAGTAGAAGAACTGGTTTTCACTCCAACTATATTTAATTTTATTGTGGTACTGATCAATACGAGTAAATAAGCAAAATGTTATTTTGCCAATGTTTTGGACCCTGATGCCTTTCTCAGGGCTCTCATAATAATCACAACTATCATTAAATGACCTGATATCACCAGATATTTCAATACATTTAATCTGTTTGTGTTACTGGAAATCGAGAGCAAAAAGAAAAGCACCTGATTTACAGTATGAAGAAATCTCATTGTAAACAATGTTTTTTCTTTGATAAACCTGTTATTTTTTGTGCCTAGGTTTGCAACCTTATAACTTTAGTTTGTTTTGGGGGGGTTTAAACCCCAGCTTTAGTTCTTTAAATGTATCTGTCTTTCGGTCTGAAAAGAATCCGATCTAGCTGTGTTGTAAGCGGACTCGCATGTATTTTAAATGAGCAATCCAAGCGTCTTTAAATAAAAAATAAATGTTTGATTTTTTTTTTTTACCCGGGATTAAAGAAGGGGCTCTCTGGAGCTGAACACCATTCATTTCAGTTCCGGGGACCCCCTGATTTCAGAGATACTTACCTCCGTAGTAGGTGCCGGTAGCTGCTCCGATTGAGTTAGCTGGGCTTTAAAGTTTAAAGCTCCCGTGTCACGTGGGCCAATAGGAAGCCGGACCTGATGATGTCACGGCTTCTTATTGGCCGCCAGGGAGCGGGAGCTTTGAACAGCGGCTATTATGTGATCCCTGTTACCCGAGCAGCGCGGCTACTGACACCTACTATGGAACAAAAAAATTATCTCCAGAAGCAGGGGGTCCCCGGAGCTGAAATTAATGGGGCTGAGCTCCGGAGACCTCTTGTTGCAATCCTGAGTAAAAGAAATAAATGTAAAAATAAGAAAAGAGCTTGGATGATTGCCGCTGTGGCACAGGGACCAGCATATTAAAAGTTAAGCTTGGTGTCTGGCCCCTAGAGGGGGAGGGGTGTACTCCGTCCTTGGGAACAGTGACTGAGGGCAGGACCATTGATCAGCTCAGACTCAGATGCATCCATCTCCACAGGAGGTATCCAGCTGAAACAGGACCCTGAAGGTCTAGGGTGACTCAGATCTCACTGGCGAGTTAGTTTGAATTTCCCACAGCCCTGATTGGCCTACAGTATGTAGCTCGCTCTGTGATTGGCCAACGTAGCATCCATGCTGTAATTGTTCCCACATGCAGCATCCATGATGGGATTGGTCACCATCCATTCTCCATGATTTCCTATGAAGACAGGAATCTAGAAAAGGTGCAGCCGATCTCAGATCTACAGATTATTCCTGGACTGTTGTGGAGATGGATTAAATGGTGTTCTCTGAGGTGGTCCAAGGAGGTTTATCTGGCACACATCTCACTTCCACACAACTTAAGCCAGCTGCCGGTGCTCACGGTATCTGGGACTGTCCTGAAGGTCCCAAGGTTTTACACGAGAATAAAAGACTTCACAATACAGTAGGTCATTTACTACTTACTAGCTTACTAAGCTATGGGGTATGAATATATGTTGTTTCCTGCACCTGTCAGCCCTAACCTTGACAAAGACTGCGTTTCCTGGATCCAGGGTCACGAATGATGTATGAATAATTCCAGTTAGCTTAACTCATGCCTTCCCTGTTCCAAAGCACAACAAGTCCTTTTGTCTTTCTTAGTTTTATTGAAGGAAAATCACAGGATGAAAGGTACTTGCAGGTGTAGTGTGGGTAGAGAGTGCTTCTCTGTCTGAAGTGCAGTGTATCAAGATAAGGCAGTGTAAAACAGAAAGGCCTTGCTGGGGCAAATAGCAGGCAGGTACTCACTCAGAGTCCAGGGTGAAAAGGAAGTGAGGAGCAAGGGTCACACTAGAAGGGAAGTGAGACTATACTAACTGTCAGCAAGGACGGGGGGGGGGGGGGGTTGGAATAGCCCACTCTCAGGCAACCAACACTGACTAGGGCTGTGTAAACAACATAATGTTGCCATTTCACATGCAGCTAGCTGCTGGGACAGGGAAAATAACAGGCAGCTAAACTAGGGAGACATGAATCCTATGAGCTGCAAAGGGAGACAGAGAAATGTGGAATCTAGTTCCAGGACACTGCGTGGCAGTCGAAACGGTGGTTTCTAAGCTGTATTAAATAACCTATTGTGAAGTCTGTGTGCCTGGTTCTCTGAGGTGGTGCCAGAGACCCCCAAGACGAGGCTGCATGTCTTTCTGAAGCGGGCGGATTACACTGGCCTTGCTCGAATGTACCTCCAGCGCTGCCTGGATACTGGACATACTACAGAAGTGGAAGCTGCTCCGGGAAAGGCATTTTGGTGGCACCGAACACCGAAGCGATTGGCGTTCCCTCTGTATTGTGCTCAAGTTTGTGAGTATAAGCTCTGTTGTGATTTTGTCCTGCGTATGTTGGCTCCGTCTGAAATAAACACCCATTTATTTGATCTCTGTGTCCTGCCTGGTACTTGCTCCCGTGAAAGAATCCAAGTCTCCCGTGACGGCTGCTTTAATAATATGGCCTGGAATCCACATGCTTTATCCTGGCATGAATATGGTACAACTTGCAGAGCTGGAGTGTGGTTATAATACTATAATGGAGCATACTTAGGAATGTTTGAAATCTGAAATGCATTAATGCCAGATCATGTTATATTTGAGAGTCTTAATTTTAAGAGTTTTCAAACCATGAACCAATATAGAGACACAAATATGTCAGTGATGATGGATTTATGTGATGTGCTATGTATAAACTTGTCATATCACTTTAATGATAAACCCCAAAGTGGTCAGAATGTGCTATCATTAGAACACTAGTACATAGTGGGAGAGACCTTTAATTTTTACGCATCACACCACTTTCTGCATGTACAGTATGTCCAATGTAAGAGCTTCTATCATTTGGCACTGACGGTTAGCAGGCCCACCGACTGCTTTGCCTGGGCCTAGGACTAAAGTCTTGACCTGGACCCTGGGTTGTTGAGCTAGGGGAGTGGGTGGGAATCTGGGGGTGCTGCCAGAATATTCAGCAGCGAGGAAGAGGATGGTGGCATGATCAGCAGGAAGGGGGAGGGTGCAGCATCTCATGGCTGCATGTTTAGTTGGGTAAAGGGGCTTGCAGCCTGTTGAGCGTAGGGATGAGTACCTCCTAATGTTGAGCCTCCGGGGACATCATATCCCTATTTCCTTTTTTTTTCTTGACGGAAACACAAGGCTGATGATCATGCAGTGGCTCTTGTCACGGCGAGCTCTGCACACTATCTCACTTATATATATAATTACAGGAGTTAATGTTGCGATTGTGGCTAGTGGTTCTGAACACCACATAGACTTATACCCAATCAATTGAGAGGAGCTCGACCTAGCAGGACAACTTACAGAGCCTGCAACTGATACACTTATCGGATGCATTTTGTAACCACTACCTTATCATGCAAACGGTATGTGGTTCTGGTGCATTATTGATCAAATATCCTGATATTAATCTAGGATTTTTTTAAACAGTGTTTAGCCCAAAGTATCCAGGGGTATATTTGGCTTATCTGCTAGAGTATAATCACCTCGTAATAGTGACGATTATACCATTAGGTAGCACATGATGTGGTTGCTTTATTCTGCAGCAAACTGACAATTGATTTAACTAATTCAGCTGCAATTAGGAGGAGGGAACACATCCCTTCAACTTTGACAATAGTCCTCCAAGATTATAAGAAGGAGGCATTACCTAGTGCTAACATACCACCATATATATACTTATATAGTGGTACAGGTTTGGGTGCTAAGCCTTCTAACTTCACAGTTATATAGCACATACCTTACCATACCCTGGTTATCGCAGGCTTGTGACTGGGATATACGGTCATTTTTATCCTCATCTATGTACACCCCTTTATTTTAGATACATACTAATAAAGTTATTTTAACTCTTATCACTTATCACTACTATTACCATTCACTTTAGAGTTACAGAGTGCTACTAGCTGAGTCCTTTTTCTTTTGTATATCGTTACTACAATTTCCAGCACAGCACCATTACTCATTCACTCATTACAATTGATTATCAGCTGAGCAGAGGTTTCTGTCCCCTTCCCCCTCCCCCCATCTGTATACCGGAAACACAATTGACACCGCTGGTACATTTTTGACAAGGACAAACAAGTAGGAGATTAGGGGGTTCTGGAACAAAAAAATATATAATATATAATAATATAATTATAAATATATAATTTAAAATATATAATAATACCTGCAGATTGGTCACTTATAACGCTTTGGTCAAAGGGTTTAACTAAATGACCCTTACTCATGAGCAGATAAGCACTGAAGTATTGTACTATATGTTGTGTCATTTTGTATGTTGCGCTGGGCCTTTCTGTTTTTGTTTATATAATAATATCATTTAATTGATAACTGGTCATTTTTATCAGTGAATTCCATTGGGGTGACACTCGCAGGTACTGAGGATCAAAGATTTGTTCTTGGTAATTACAAATGCAACCTCACCATTCATGAGTAAAACAGGCCTAATGCTGTTACCGTTAGGATACTTTTACTAAGGAAATAGTCGGGTTCCATTCTCTATTGTGGTGCTCAGATATTTCCGCACATGCAGCCAAGTCCCTCTACGTTTTGGGTAGACTCCTTCGAGATAAGCGCAACCCCTGGAACTACTATTTCTGGTGTGTGTGACCTTGGTGTTGGTTTTCTTCGCGACCTTGAGCCAGTTCCTGTGCCTTTCCCCAAAACACCAGATTTAAATCATGTAAGGTGTTTGGGGCAAGAACTTACTGGGCTTCAACGATAATATATACTGTACACTACTGCATACACTGGCAATTTGGAAACCAAACTGTAATGTTGGAATTGTGGATATACGGTACTGGCCAGCAATCTCTTTTTATAAGGGGGACTCTGATAATTAGGGGTTTAAACTCTATTAATGTTCATGTGGCCACTACATCCATTAAACTCAATGGGAGTTTCCATGCAATAATGGCCCGATCGGCACTAACACTATTTATGAGTAACCTCCATGGTGTGTCATTGTAATACCTTCTCCCATAATAAGGTGTTTTCCTTCAAATGCTGAGATTTCCCTCATTCCCTCCAAAGAGGCCCAGATAAGCGCTTTCATATGTTGGGGGACCCCTCCGTTACTACGATAGCACAGCGTTTACCTTCTGCCTTTCTGTTTCAACATTGTCCCTCGTTCTCTCTAAAGCAGGGGTGGCCAACTCCAGTCCACAAGGGCCACCAACAGGTCAGGTTTTAAGGATATCCCTGCTTCAGCACAGCTGACTCGACTAGTGGCTCAGTCAAAATGACTGAGCCGCTGATTGAGCCAGCTGTGCTGAAGCAGGGATATCCCTAATACCTGACTTGTTGGTGGCCCTTGTGGTCTGGACTTGGCCACCCCTACTTTAGATTGTAAGCTCTCAGGATCAGGGCCCTCATTCCCTTTTTGTATCCGTTGGAGCCTGTCTGCATTCTCATATGCATGTAACTGTGCAGAAATCACATCCCCCCCCCCCATTGTACCACGCTGCGGAATGTTGGCGCTTTACAAATAAAACGATAATCTCAAGAACGGGGGTGAGGGGGGGGGGGGCGGTTTGCAGACGGGCTCAATTCTTTGCTACACTGTAACAATTCCTAATCGTGTCCGTTATCCCCGCGCATTGCTACAGTCGGCTATGTTCTGCACCGATGGCTTCTGTCCAGCAGATGTGATGATAATGTGCAATATTGCTGCGTTTGTGAGCCGATTTCTTGGCAGTCACGCGTGGATGCTAGCACTTTTTGTTCTACTGGGACGGCGAATGGATTATTGTAAAGTGCTGTGTTTTATATTCTACTATATTACAGTATATACAACTTATTACCAGAGCGTCTCTTATGGCAGCAGAGGAAATGGTGCTACCGGCCCCTCTGGCAGTAATAGGGTTTAAAGCTGCAGTTCAAGCTCCCGTTTTGTTTTTTAGGTTTTTTTTTTTTATTTCAATAGTTTCATGTGGGCAATCTCTACTTTCCTAAAGAACTGCATAGCTGCCGGTAAATTCGTTCTCCGTGTATTGATCGGCAAAGTTTGGCGACATCTTTAAATATGGGGAATGTAAATGGTTGCTATAGCAACAAGCATGCTTTTAAAAATAGAATACAAGAAAATTGGTCTTTCAAAGTTGATTTTTTTTTTAAACAGAAAATGCTAAAAGTATTTTTTCTTACTACAGAACTGATATATTAAAAAAAAACACACATGCAGGATATTGCCTGAACTGCAGCTTTAAAGGTGAGCCCATTGTGCGGATTTCCCATTAGGCCCGATAATCCCGGGCCTAGGGCGGCAACATTTCCGCCCCCATACACAGAGGCCGCTCTCTTGGGCCTATCGGACCTGATGGGAAGTTCCTTACCTGCTGTCGCCGCCGACGACTTCCTGCTGGCTCCGCCTTCTTTCTGCAGCGTCAAATGACGCTGTGACATCATACGGCGCTGCATTGCCATGGCCAATGACATGCCGTGCGACGTCCTGCCACTGCGATTTAGAAGATGACGGAGAGCGGCGGCACCAGGTAAGTGCCATGGGGATGGCGGATCTGGAAAATCCGCTGCCAGGTGAGCCCATGAGATGGACATTTCGCCTAATTTTCCATATTTGACCTAAGTTACTTTTTAACCCCTTTGCTGCCAGAGGGGCCAGCAATGCACTGCTCTGCGGGGCGGCCTTCCCCTAAAATTCTCTTCTCTGTAGACTTCGCTTTGGAATTCGCACCCCTGTGACTGTATTAAAGCAGCAATCCCGCCTCAATATAGTCATTTGATGAACTATTGCCTGAACATTGTAATGTGGCAGCCGCCTCCACCACTGTGCATGTGCAACTCACAAAATGGCCGCCCCCACCTCCCGATCGCGCGGAGATCCATGGAACCACTAAACAGATCCCCCGCACCGGAGGCAGGGTAGGGGGACTCGGCTGCACATGTAAAATAGTATTTCTGCATCCTCTTACAAATGACAATTTTCCTACAACTGCTCTTTAACTCAAGCTAACCACGGAAATGATCAAAGCGATAAAACAGTCTCTCTTCTTTTTTTTTTTGGTCAGGATCAAGTCTCATCATGTGGAAGTTACACTAACTCATCTTCTCTCCCTAACACAAATAAGCAAATAACTGGCCTCTCTGCCATGACCTCCCTTATGTACAGGATCAGTATGTCTCCTCTTGGAATTGAAACTGCAAAATCTGTGAAGGATACACAACCACCACTGGTGCCTTCATATAGTGTATATTTCACACATTTGCCTTTTTTTAGCCTTTGTTCTCCTTTGTTGGATGGAAGTGGCAGGTTTGTACATCTATCCAGCCGCACGTGATGTCACAGAGAGAGAAAGAGAGCCATGTAGGGGCATGTGTGGACACATACACGGGACGGAATGCGTAGGCTATATATAATCTGACCTGTATGTTAGCTGAACAGGTCTGGGATCATTAGTGCAGTTTCTGTCTAAATAAGGGAAAACAGGCCTTGCATTGTTCTGCGCTGGCAAAACTGTGAGTTTTGTGTACTAACTCTGAAAAACCCACGGGCAACATTTCTAATAAGCAGACGCCAAACATTCAGGACGCAGCCATTAGGAGAGGACACCCGGCTGCAACAGGTCAACTCATTATAGACTTGTTCTACTTCAGATACAGCCATGCTCAGTAGCACTCCTCTGTGACACATTTGCTTATATATATGTTGTGGTTATTTTGGGGGTTCAATATAATAATAATAATAGCATGTTCTTGTATAGCGCTGCTAGTTTTACGCAGCGCTTTACAGAGACATTTTGCAAGCACAGTCCCTGCCCCGTGGAGCTTACAATCTATGTTTTTGGTGCCTGAGGCACAGGGAGATAAAGTGACTTGCCCAAAGTCACAAGGAGCCGACACCGGGAATTGAACCAGGTGCGGGAATTGAACCAGGTGCGCCTGTTTCAAACTCTCAGTGCCAGTCAGAGTCTTTACTCACTGAGCCACTGGCTTGTAGGTGTCCTGTATGTTCTACTTCAGATACAGTATGGAAAATAAAAGGGAAAAAGAATAGTGTAGAGAGACGAGTGTGACCCATCTCGTTATAATCTCTGCACCATGTAACCCCTCCCCACCGCCTCCTACTGACTCTCCCCAAGGTGCAAGCTGGGGCAGAGATGCAGAATGTGATACATCTCATTATAATCTGTGCGCCATGTAACTCCTCCCCAACTCCTCCTACTGACTCTCCCCAAGGTGCATGCTGGGGCAGAGA
>WSYH01002091.1:0-42650 GCA_036426205.1 Ascaphus truei | reverse complement strand
AGCTAATGTATACATCTCATTATAATCTGGTGGCACCATGTAACTCCTCCCAACTCCTCCTATTCATACTCTCCAAGTTGAAGCTGGGGCAGAGACGCAGATGGTGATACATCTCTTATAATCTGTGCACCATGTACTCCTTCCCCAACTCGTCCCTGACTCTTCCCAAGGTTGCAAGCTTGCCAGAGACTGCAGAATTGAATACATCTCATTATATTCTGTGCACCATGTAACTCCTCCCAACTCCTCCTATGACTCTCCCCAAGGTGCAAGCTGGGGCAGACGCAGAATGTGATACATCTCATTATATCTTGTGCACATTAACTCCTTCCCCATTCCTCCTACTGACTCTCCCCAAGTGCAAGCTGGGGCAGAGACGCAGAATTTGGATACATTTCCATATAATCTGTGCACCAGATCTCCTCCCCAACAACACTGCCTCTTGGTTTTGTCTGCTGTCACTGACAGCCATTTAGTGAACCCCCAAGCCGAATCTTTGCACGATCGATCACAGGGCCATATGGATCGATCGCAACTTAATTACTTATGATTGTGTGGATTGTATTGATGCACATATTAAGGCGCTTGGCTGGCTGCTTAAACGTATCAAAGTGAATTAAAAACGGGGCATTTTTTAGTAGGCAAATGGAGGATTGGCTGATTGACACATTTACAGAAATCACACCAATATAATTATTGCTATATGTTTAATTCATGTTTACCTTATCACTACCAAGAGCAGACCAGGATTGATAATCACCCCATCTTCAGAACAATGTAAATACACAGACGTATTTTTATCAGACACTTTTTACTAGACAGTTTATGGGACGGACTTTTAATCCTGGCATGGTACAAATGACATCAATGGCTCATATATATGTAGTAAATACATTGTATGTCCTCGATTGTATTGGTGATCTGCCCAACATGTTTTTCTCTATCCAGTGACCCAGTCCCGTGTCTCGCAACCTTTCGTCCCCTTTGGAAGTGATCGCAGTTTGCCACAAACCTTTGTGTACTTTGCTCGGCTGGCTTGAAGTCTTTATATTTCATGCTCCTTGCATTTGCCAAGGGAGCTGCCTGAACCCCTCTCACCCCACCCACCTATTATTCATGCTCACGCTTCCTTACATATTCTCTCTCTCCTGCATCCGTTTTGCCAGGATTTTCTGCGGCTGTGGTGATGGTGCTCCAATCTTTTCTGCTCCTTGGGCACAGCTTGGGATGGGGCACAGCTTGGGATGGGGCACACTTGGGAGGGGCAACGCTTGAATGGGCACAGCTTGGGATGAGGCACTTGGGATGGGGCACATCTTGAAGATGGGCCACTTGGGATGGGCAGCTTGGGATGGGGCACAGCTTGATATGGCACAGCTTGGGAGACACAGCTTGGGATGGGGCACGCTTGGAATGGGCACACGAGGGATGGGACACAGCTTGGGATGGGCACAGCTTGGGCTGGACACAGCTTGGGATGGACAATTTGGGATGGGCCCAGCTGGTGTGAGCTGGATGGGCAACAGCTTGGTAGGGAACGCTTGGGATGGGGCACAGCTTGGGATGGACACGCTTGGGATGGACACGCTGGGATGACACAGCTTGGATGTGGACACGATCTTGGGGATGGGCGTTGATGGCACCGCTTGGGATGGGGCACAGATGAGATGGGGCACGATGAGATGGGCACAAGCTTGGATTGGGACACAGCTTGGGATGGGGCACAGCTTATGGGATGTGGCCAGCTTGGGATGGGGCACAGCTTGGGATGGGGCCACAGCTTGGGATGGGATACAGCTTGGGATGGGGCCAGTCAGCTTGGATGGGTCACAGCTTGGGATGGGGCACAGCTTGGGTGTGGAGCACAGCTTGGGATGGGCCACATACCGCTTGGTGGGGCAACAAGCTTGATGGTCACAGGTTGGGAGGGGCACAGCTTGGGATGGGACAGCTTGGGATGGGGCAGACAGCTTGAGTGGGGCACACTTGGGATGGGGCACATCTTTGGATGGGACGCACACCAGCTTGGATGGGCACAGCTTGGGATGTGGACACAGCTTGGGATGGGACACAGCTTGGGATGGGGCACAGCTGGAGGACAGCTTGGGATGGACACAGCTTGGATGGGACACAGCTTGGGAATGGGGCCAACAGCTTGGGATGGGACACAGCTTGGGATGGGCAACAGCTTGAATGGCACAGCTTGGAGGGGCAACGCTTGGATGGGACACGCTGGAGGGGCACAGCTTGGGATGGGCAACACAGCTTGGGATGGGGCACAGCTTGGGATGGGACACAGCTTGGGATGGGGCACAGCTTGGGATGGAGACGCATTGGGATGGGACAGCAGCTTGGGATGGGGCACCGCTTGAGAGGGGGCACAAGCTTGGGATGGGGCACACAGCTTGGGATGGGACACAGCTTGGATGGACACAGCTGGGATGGGCACAGCTTGGAGATTGGGGCACAACTTAGATGGGGCACAGCTGGTGGATGGGCACAGCTTGTATGGGGCCACTTGAGATGGGCACGTTGGATGGGGCACAGCTTGGGATGGGCATCTTGAATGGGACACAGCTTGGGATGGGCAACAGCTTGAGATGGGACACAGCTTGGGATGGGGCACAGCTGAATGGGGCCACAGCTTGGATGGGCACAGTTTTGGATGGGGCACAGTTGGGATGGGACACAGCTTGGGATGGACACAGCTTGGATGGGGCAAACAGCTTGGGATGGGCACAGCTGGATGGGACCACAGCTTGGATGCTTTGGGATGGGCCAGCTTGGTATGGGCACGCTTGGGATGGGGCACAGCTTGGGATGGACACAGCTTGGGATGGGACACTTTGGGATGGAACCCCCTTGGATGGGAACACAGCTTGGATGGGCACGCTTGAGTGGTGGGCACAGCTTGTGATGGGCACAGCTTTGAAATGGGGCACAGCTTGGGATGGGGCACAGCTTGAGATGGGGCACAGCTTGGATGGGGCACAGCTTGGGATGGGGCACAGCTTTGATGGGGCACAGCTTGGATGGGCTAACAGCTTGGGATGGAACAGCTTGAGATGGACACAGCTTGGTATGGGGCAACAGCTTGGGATGGGACAGCGATTGGGGGCCGCTGAGTTGGGGGGCACAGCTTGAGATGGGGCACAGCTTGGGATGGGGCACAGCTTGGGATGGGGCACAGCTTGGGATGGGACACAGCTTGGGATGGGGCACAGCTTGGGATGGGGCACAGCTTGGGATGGGACACAGCTTGGGATGGGACACAGCTTGGGATGGGGCACAGCTTGGGATGGGGCACAGCTTGGGATGGGGCACAGCTTGATGGGGCACAGCTGAGATGGGGCACAGCTTGGGATGGGGCACAGCTTGGGATGGGGCACAGCTTGGGATGGGCCGCTACCAGCTTGGGATGGGACACAAGCTTGGGATGGGCACCTGGATGGGACAGCTTGGGATGGCACCACAGCTTGAGATGGGACCCAAGCTGATGGGCACAGCTTGGGATGGGGGGCAGGGGGGCAACAGCTTGGGATGGGACACAAGCTGAGATGGTACACAGCTTGGTATGGGCACAGCTTGGGATGGCAAAGCTTGGGGGCACAGCTTGGATGGCACAGCTTGGAGGGGACGACAGCTTGGATGGGAACAGTTTGGGTGGGGCACAGCTGAGATGGGGACACAGCTTGGGGGTGGACACATCTTGGATGGGCACAGCTGGGATGGGGCACGCTGAATGGGGCACGCTTGAGCCGGGGCCCACTGAGATGGACCACATCTTGAGATGGGGCAAGCTTGTTTGATGGGAACACAGTTGAGATGGGGCACAGCTGGAGGGGACAACGCTTGGGATGGGCCACAGCTTGGGATGGGGCACAGCTTGGATGGGACACAGCTTGGAATGGGAGCACAGCTTGAGATGGGGCACAGCTTGGGATGGGGCACAGCTTGGATGGGCACAGCTGTGGGACAGCTTGAGGAGCACAGCTTGGGAGGGGCACCAGCTTGGGATGGGGACATCTTGGAGGGGGACCAGCTTGGGATGGGACACAGCGTGAGATTGGGCACCTGCATCTCTGCCCCAGCTTGCACCTTGGGGAGAGATGCAGAATGTGATACATCTCATTATAATCTGTGCACCATGTAACTCCTCCCCAACTCCTCCTACTGACTCTCCCCAAGGTGCATGCTGGGGCAGAGAAGCAGAATGTGATACATCTCATTATAATCTGTGCACCATGTAACTCCTCCCCAACTCCTCCTACTGACTCTCCCCAAGGTGCAAGCTGGGGCAGAGACGCAGAATGTGATACATCTCATTATAATCTGTGCACCATGTAACTCCTCCCCAACTCGTCCTACTGACTCTTCCCAAGGTGCAAGCTGGGGCAGAGACGCAGAATGTGATACATCTCATTATATTCTGTGCACCATGTAACTCCTCCCCAACTCCTCCTACTGACTCTCCCCAAGGTGCAAGCTGGGGCAGAGACGCAGAATGTGATACATCTCATTATAATCTGTGCACCATGTAACTCCTTCCCCAATTCCTCCTACTGACTCTCCCCAAGGTGCAAGCTGGGGCAGAGACGCAGAATGTGATACATTTCATAATAATCTGTGCACCATGTATCTCCTCCCCAACAAAACTTTGCATCTTTGGTTTTGTTCTGCTGCACTGACAGCCATTTAGTGAACCCCCAAGCCGAATCTTTGCCGATCGATCACAGGACAATGGATCGATCGGCAACTTAATTACTTATGATTGTGTGGATTGTATTGATGCACATATTAACGGCAGCTTGGCTTGCTGCTTAAACGGAATCAAAGTGAATTAAGAAACGGGGCATTTTTAGTAGGCAAATGGAGGTGATTGGCTGATTGACACATTTAAAAGAAAATCACACCAATATAATTATTGCTATATGTTTAATTCATGTTTAACCTTATCACTACCAAGGAGCAGACAGGATTGATAATCACCCCATCTTCAGAACAATGTAAAATACACAGACTGTATTTATTATGCAGATCACTTTTACTAGAACAGTTAATGGGACGGGACTTTTAAATCCATGGCATGGTACAAATGACATCATATGGCTACATATATATGTAGTAAATACATGTAGTTCCTCTGAGTGTAATTGGTGATCTGCCCAACATGTTTTTCTCTATCTCAGTGACCCAGTCCCGTGTCTCGCAACCTTTCGTCCCCTTTGGAAGTGATCGCAGTTTGCCACAAACCTTTGTGTACTTTGCTTCGGCTGGCTTGAAGTCTTTATATTTCATGCTCCTTGCATGTTTGACAAGGGAGCTGCCTGAACCCTCTCCCCCCACCCACCTATTCATGCTCACGCTTCCTTACATATTCTCTCCCTGCATCCTGTTTGCCAGGATTTTCTGCGGCTGTGGTGATGGTGCTCCAATCTTTTCTGCTCCTTGGCACAGCTTGGGATGGGGCACAGCTTGGGATGGGGCACAGCTTGGGATGGGGCACAGCTTGGAATGGGGCACATCTTGTGATGGGTGGGGACCTGTCATGCCCTCATTAGCCACTATTGTAGCCCCTTCATGCAATTAAATTGTTATCCTACTTAAATTCCTCTATGAAATCCCTGCCCCCACCTTTTTTTTCCATACATAGGTTGGGAGGAGGGGGTCCCCTGAGCTGAACTGGGTTTATTTCAGCTCCGGGGACCCCATTGTTTCCGAGATATGTACCGGAAAAGGTGCCGCGGGTTCTTCCACTTATTAAAATCCCTCCATCATGCGGACCAGTAGGAAGCCGATACGGATTATATCACAGCTTCCTGTTGACTTGCGTAACGCAGGATATTTCACCCGCCATTTTGTTTCCCCTGTCGATAAACAGTACTGATGGCACCTTTACAGGGTTGTATCTCAGTAACCATTAGGTCCCTGAAATTAAGTCCCAGTCACCCCCTGCTTCCCACACATTAAAATAAGGACCGAAGGTGGATCAAAATAAAAAATAAAAACTAGATGAGTTAACTGGTCGTTTAAGACCCTTCTCTTTGGGATACCCTTATCCAAATTACAAGCCCCTCTGAGAAGAGAGGAAGTTATTTAACCCCCGTTCTACTTAGAATGTAGGATTTCTCCTGAAAGGCAGGATATACCCTAATGTGTGTATATATATATGGGGATCAGATATGGAGAAGCCGTTACACAACATACTGTAGAGGGCAAAGTCGCATTTAATGAAAGACGGTCTGAATCTGGATTCAGATCCCCTCCCAATTTGCATTGCACTTATAACCTGCGATAAAGGGGGATGGTATCACTGCTGCCCCAACCCTTGAAGTGCATAATAATGTCTCCGTGGCAATCCATTGTCGGCCCCTCTGGCGGCAAATAGGTTAAACTTTTGAAAGAGTTAAAGCCTCCGCTTTCGAAGCTCGGTCTCAGTAGCTGTGGTTTATTGAATTTACAATGTGACAGCAATTGCTTCCCTTCGTCAGATGAAGCCACAAGGTTCACAGCCCCTTGGAATCCTTCCTGTCAAATTGGGTTGATTGTGAAACGTTAATGCCCACATTCTGAGGTTTGTGTTCGGAGACGGCGTGACATCTTGAATCTCTGCAATACACTACTGCAAAGAGACAGTTTAAAAAAAACAGATTGGTCCTCCGCCAGGCTGGCGTCTTTAATCACTTCAATCGTTACAGGAGTTAGAGAATCCAGGTTTTCTGAGTCACCGGGGGCATCTTTAATTTGGTGGTATCTGAAATTTCTGCAGGTGTTACCTTAGCTATTCTCATCTACTGTACTAAGTATCACAAGTGATCTCAGATCTTCCGGTCAATAATAGATTGTTATATACTGTATGCAAGGCAAAACATCATTAAAGTTCATTTTCCACCCAGTAAAAAAAAAGGGATCGTGATTTTTTTATTCTACACATATAGGTCTGGATACATCAAACTCCGTTAAAATGGAGTTAATATCGAACCAGGTTAAAAAAAAAAAAAAAGAGCATCGTATTATGGCATTTTTAAGATGGAATACATCAAGATTGCGGTAATAAGTTACCAGGTGAGAGAGTTTACCCAAAGTCGTGATGCGGAAATTAACACACTGCAACGCGAACACTTTAATAATATTTCTATCATCGGTTTCTGTAATAGTTACAGTATTAATACAGAACACTTTGGTAGAAATAACATTAACCACAGGGGATAATACAATAATAAAAAAAACTACACTACATATCCCCTTGGCCACCTTAGCAGCTAGTAAAGCATTTCCTATCCACCCACCCCGGGGCCCTAGCCCCATTACCCCCCAACAAACTTAAGCCCCACCCCTGCTAGACTAGTGGCCAATAGCCCTATTAGCCAAATGAGGCTAATAGGTCTTTTGCCCATTGCAAACGCATAAAAAAATGTAGATTAAAAAAACAAAAACCCACTACACGCATGCAAAAAAATGAATTTAAATCATAAAGCCATTGATTGTCACTGTAGCTACATAGGCCCTCTCAATTGGGACCTTCTGTAGATAGCCACATTGACAATCAAGGCAACCTGTAACAAACATTGTATTATCAATTTAAAACGACACTACCTACCCCCATGCAATGCTTTACTAACTAAGGTAATCAAGTTGTCAACTCCTCCCACCCACCCCCAAACGGCCTAACCAGCCATCACGGGGCAACTACTGATTTTTATTTATTTTTTAAATTACAAAAGTAATCCTCTTATACCAACGCATTGTAAAGGAAAGTTGTCAGGCACTGCAGGGCTTGACATACAACATAAGTACCCCACAAATACATCCATACATTGTATGTGCAAATATGAACCACATACTGTACAGTAGTAGTCCAAGTAGCGAGATAGTCCAGGGTTAACCATGCAGGTGTAATTGTTATTGCAAATGGCAGTCAAATTATCCAAATACTGTCTTAATGAGAGAGACTGACCATGTTGGCATTAAGTCTCAATCTCTCTCCCCCTATCTCTCACTAGCAAAAGCCCAATGTCACAGTCCTTAGTGAATCCGGCCCCAAGTTCATTAAGACTGTGGCACAGATGGAGTTATGCATCCGTAGGGCAGGAGATGCACACGGGAAAGACTTTCCACTGCATTCTGCACTGGTACTGCGCTATCCTGTACATCCAAGTAACTCTGATCCTTTCTCTCTGTCTCTCTCTCGCTCTGTAGTTGAAAGGGATCAGGAACTGAGGACTCACAGCAATTCCCTTTTATTATGTTTGCTCTATAGTGAATCAAAGCTCCTGAAAGGTCAAACACCTGGGGGAGCCAGGCAACTTTCCCAGATTGCATATTTGGCAAGGACCCTTGAGTCTATATTGGTTAGATGACTTGTATCATGTGTGCGCCACATCTGTGGTCTGTATTATAAGCCACAAACCACATGTTACAATTATCTGAAGCCAGGAAAACCAGGTCACTCTGTTAATATGTGACCTCTGTCATTTTGTAACCACTTGCATTAACCTTGGAGCTTTATAAAAGAATATGGTGCGCTAAGAAATATTTAATACTTGGAGTTATATCGCATGTCGTGAGAGTGGGGCTGACCTTTCTGTGTTAGCATTACGTCCTTGAGCAGAGTGTAATTGTATAGGACATTATACAGAAACAGATCACGGTAACTAATGCACACAAGGTGGATGCAAGAACTGCCGAAAAGAATGGTTTCGATGCCAAAATGAGCCTCAACCAGCAGAGTCTGTTTGTCTTATTAAATATTACATATTGGGGTGTAGCGTCACCCCAAGAAGAAGCAGCTAGGACATGTTGGGGCCAGGTTATCAAAATCGTATTCATGTTTGGTGATTGATAGTTTGGGATCAGTGAGTGTATACAATACCCCCAATGTCATTTTGGAGTCAGCTAAAGACCAGACTCACGAGAGTGGCCCAAAAGATGGGATCTAATAGAGCAGAAGTGACCAACTCCAGTCCTGAAGGGACACCAACGGGTCAGGTTTTAAACATATATCCCTGCCTCAGCACAGGTGGCTCAATGAGCCACTGATTGGGCCACCTGTGCTAAAGCAGGGATATCCTTAAAACCCTGTTTTTGGCCCTTGAGGACTGGAGTTGGACACTCCTGTAATAGAGTCAGCAACATGCAAATGGTCTCAGAAGCCTTTACATGGAGAGAGTCCACAACAAAAGAAGAGGACACATGGATCATCTGCAGTATGTGTAACTCCACTGGGAGAATGATGTAACTGCTGTAACTGCTGTAACTGCAAGTGCTGTGTCCAAAGAATGCAGCACAGAGGGACATACTGTATTACAGAGCAACCTGCAAACAAAGAAACATCTCTTTTTATTTGAACATTGAGTGCCTATCTGGAAACAGAAGAAGTCATGACATTTGTGTAAATAATGGGTGTTAGGTGAAGGACAGCCGAATGTACTGTATTTTTGTTCGGGGATTAAAAAAGCTGGCACTGAATCTGATGGATCTTATGATTACAGCTTACATTGAATAACCAGCTATATTTCTGTGCTTACAAAGTGTAATGTGCTTATAATGCGTACAGTCACTTTAATGTCTACAAGTGTACAATGGGATACATGGAGGCCTGATTAAAGTTGAGTTTTGACGTCAAAGGTGACCTTAATTAGACCTCAAGGCTTTCAAGATTTAACAAAGGCAAATCTTGCAGTTGCTGTAACATGTAAATGGGAAGGTGAAAAAAAGCTCATTCGTGCATCAACTTGAGCTTGTTTGCCTCTGAGAGCGAGATTATTTGTTCAGGTCCAGAAAAAAAACTGATGCAGAGTAACAGCAGCTGCACAGGCAGTGCTGTATGGGAAGCCGGTACCCAATCACAGCGAATCAGAGGGCCACGGATACATTCTTCATCCATACTTATAGGTCAGGAGCCCCTTTGGTTTAGTCCCAAGGCAGAATGCTATATACTAATAAAGAATACTCCGATGGATTGCGGAATCCGCGGATATCACTCTTACAATCCTCCATTGGATTGCAGAATACTCCGATGGATTGCGGAATCCGCCCATTGGACTGTCATCCTAATTTGCTGAAATCCGAGGACAAAAGGATCCGCCCGATCCGCAGCGGATCTCAATCTGCAAGAACAATGTGCCCATCCCTAGGAGAGAGGTTTGTGTTGTTCAGGCTCTGTGGATATGAGCCTGACACTCAGGCACTCTTCCTGCCTCTTGGCATTGAGTGAAAGGTGTCCTAGTACTAACATAAGGGGACAGGTTGAGGATATTAGGAGGTTGCCTGGTATACTGAATTATCTCTTTAAAGGTGTGATGGGTGTGGGAGAAGTTGACTATACCAGGCAGGAAAAGAGGTTTGGAGCAGAAGGAAGTAATGGAGAGTTAGAGAAGGCGGGTCATGCGCACAATGGGGGAGTGCAAAGGAATAGATGTGGATCAGATCTGAGTTGTAGGGAGGGGAAATACCATGGACATTTTTCAATAAACACCTTAGGATTGTCAACCACTTTGCTGCCAGAGGACACTATAAGAGTCCAAAAAGTCCCAAATAAAGTCCAACTAATGAAGGGGGAGAGGATCCAGATGGTCCAATCACTAGAAGATCTCCAATCCAAGGGTCCGTAGCATAGGGACAAAGACAAAAAAGAAAATCATAGTGTAACTCGTAATAGTTAAAATTAGACAAACAACACGAAACACATAACAAGAAAAAAATAACACTTAACACAAAAGCTGAAAATAAAATAACTATTTATTAAAACAAAGGAGCCTGCTGCAGCGGGTCATCAAGGGGTTAAAACCCAAAACCCTACTTACAGCAGGACCGGAATTATTGCGCGTGTATGACCAAGCAGAAACATATGTCGGTAGCAGCGAGGGTTCTCGTGGGCTCCCCGATGTATAGTATGCGTTCCGTTTCCCTCTGGCTTCAGAAGACTCTCCAAAATGGATACAGCGGAAGGGGAAAGCACACACAGCTGCACACATCCAATGCAGCCTCTCTCGCGATAGCACGATGACGCTGTATCCTGCTTCACTGGTCTAACACGTTCTCACAACCAGCTGTTCTCCAAGGTGCCGTGACCTCTGACCCTACGCGTTTCGTGACTGACGTCACTTCCTCAGCGGAAGGAACTCCTTGATAAAGTGCCCACAAGCACGAAACGCGTAGGAGGGCTGTATTTTTGCCGTTTTTATATGTAGTTGTAATAAATTGATTTTTCATTTGCCACAAAACCTGGTTTTGTCGCTGTGCACCATACAACATTTTTTTCATTTCTTGGACTCTAACTGTGGTTGCTCGCGTGAGGACCACAGGGGACTAACAGTGAGTACATATGTTTTAAGGAAAGCCCTAAAGAGAGGTGAATGGATTATACCTTCACCAAGGGATCAATATGTTCTTCATGTGTTATTGAACTTGAGTAATTATATCTCAAACATATTGTGTCCCCTGTGTGATTAAAACCTCTGTATGGATCATTGATACTAAGGGTCACAGCTTTTGAGCTCCCAGACAACCCTATTTGACTCAATGACTGCAAGGTTCCCAGATCCTGTGGCTGCAAAACAAGCCCAAATCATCACCCCTCCACCACCGTGCTTGACAGTTGGTATGAGGTGTTTATGCTGATATGCTGTGTTTGGTTTTCGCCAAACGTGGCGCTGTGCATTATGGCCAAACATCTCCACTTTGGTCTCGTCTGTACAAATGACATTGTTCCAGAAGTCTTGTGGTTTGTTCAGATGCAACTTTGCAAACTTAAGCCGTGCTCCATGTTCTTTTTAGAGAGAAGAGGCTTTCTCCTGGCAACCCTTCCAAACAAACCATACTTGTTCAGTCTTTTTCTAATTGTACTGTTATGAACTTTAACATTTAACATGCTAACTGAGGCCTGTAGAGTCTGAGATGTAACTCTTGTTTTTTTTTTTCAATTACTCTGAGCATTGATGGGCAGTAACAATTGCTTCTCTAAGATCATCATGTCTTTCCTCCTTGGCATTGTGTTAACACACACCTGAATGCTCCAGATCAGAAAACTGCTATAACTTCGGCTTTTTATAGAGTTGGTCACACCTACTGATGATCAATTAATCAAGGGCATTGATTGGCAGCACCTATCTGCTACTTAGCATCTTAATTCCTATGGAAGCAGTAAGGGTGTACTTAGTTTTTCACACATAGCTTCTCCATTTTGGCTTTATGTTTGTTAAATAAATCATGACACATGTGTTGCTGTTCATCTGAGGTTGCATTTACCTAGTTTTAAGACCTGCTAAGGAACAGATGATTGTTATTATGTCCTGATATGTAAAACCATAGAATTCAAAGAGGGTGTACTTTCTTTTTCACACAACTGTACATGGTAAGTTTGAGGTAGAAGTCGGAAATGCAGCATGAAATAACTGAAAGACCACAAGTGACAGAGAGCAAGGGAGGTCATATACATGAATAAGGGTAAAAGCACCAGCCCTACAAGAGAGACAGAGGAATACAGGAGGTAGTTTCACAAAGAAAAATGGAAGGGATTTGATGGCCTGCGTGCAAGACAGCAGAGTACAGTAGAATTACATTAGTAGGCAGAATTGCCCAGGTGTAGAAACATGGTGACTTTTCCTGTGTGGTCTTACTTCTGAACACATTGTTGCATATACAGTAAGCCACTTCACAAGCTTTAAGACAATATGGTGACAGGGCCATTGGTGAAAGGAAACCTGGGTTACAGCAGGCACATAATAGTCCTCTATTTATTTTCAGTACAAATGCAATACTGCTGTGGCCGAGTTTATTCGAGCATTTGCCCGTTCTCGGCCGCAGCAGTAACCTGGCGCGCGCCGGAGGGTGCCGGGCGCGCGCCGAAGCAGCGGAGGAGCGCCCTCCGATCGGGGCTTTCTCCCTCCCCCTGCCGGGAATGCCGGGTCCCCCGGAACCCCCTGCCGCCGTCCCCCACATCGCGGGACACCAGGGCTCCCTCGGGGAGCCCTGGACGCGCGTGCAGGGGGCGCAGGCACCCGATGACGCGTGACCGCGCATCGGTGATGCACGGCACGCTGAGGGAGTGCGGCTAGCACGCCGGGGCATCCCCCGGCTTGCGGTGCTAGCCGTGCTTCAATAAAACGTGTCGCCAGTGTATATTACCGTTCAAAAACCAGCTCCATCAGTGATGGGTCTTCCACTACTGAAAAATTTACAATAAACTCCATAGCGAGGAATGGGGACTCCGGCCCATGTAATGAGCTTGTACTGTAAATGATCACTGCTCTTATTAAGCAGACGTGATGGTAGAACTCCGTTCCAGGTGCAGACGATGAACGGTCTGTGACCCCAGAAACGTGCTATCGTCATATCTGCTGAATAAAAGAAGTGATCATGCCTAGGCTCGAGTGGCATGTTTCTTCGTGTTTGACGGACCAATATTATTTACAATGCATATTTTATCTCTGTGTCGTTAGGATCCCTACACAGACCCTGTCTGCGCCATTCAAAATACTTTAAATCCAATGTACCCCAAAAGGAAACTGCACAGGCCATCAGAACTCTATACATGAATAGGACTCACACAGAATACGCACTTAGATTGTAAGCTCTCCGGGGCAGGGACTACTTTTCCTATTGTTACCTTTATGTCTGAAGGGCATATTCCCGTGATGTGTTATATTATTATGTTACGTGTAGTACAGCTGTGAGGCGCTATATGCATAAATGGTGCTATATAAAGAAAGATAAACATACACACATAGATCCTTGCACATGACCACTATAAATATGCTTTATGAGCAATCAAAATAACAGGGAACAAATAACCCCTGTGTGCTCCTCTATTAGAAAATAAAGCATCCCAGAATTTAACAGTAACTTGATTTATTGACCTGCTTAGTGATATGTTCTTATCAACCACAATCAGACTGCTATCACTCGTACATGGAATAGGCCTCTCAAGTTTATTATTATTGTGTTGGTAACTAAGGAAGTTAACTGTTATTGTTGGCCTGCATTGAGAGGTGGCTGGTAGCCAAAAGCAGATGTAGATTTCTCACTATTGTATGTTAAAGGTGCAGCACCTCATAGGAACATATGTACATGTAACACCCTTTCCCTACCCCTAAGGGAAACTGCAGGCATTATGCGCTTTGGTGCTGCCTGTAGAGGGGGCCAAAGCCTCTGCTTCTGGGGAGCTTGGGGCTCCACCCGTGAGGATCCCAGCATAGGCGGGATGACTCCTCACCGGAACCGGTATACCTATACTGTATACCCCAAATAATCACACTCACAACAGGGCATACAATACTCCTTTACTACGGTCCCATAGTATCCCTCAAAGATAATAATATGCAACACAGCAATAATAACGACAATAATAACATAATAACAGTACAATATGGGGCTTGTTCCCCACAATACGTAGAGTGCCCTGTGCACCGAGAACCCAGTGTTCATCAGAGCCTCCCTTGTCCCAAATGTATATGTGAGGGCAGCGCTACCCTCTCCTGTGTATCGTTGGTGCGCGTCTTTTCCTGGTACAGGCCTCTAACCAGGAGATGCTCCCAAGGAAGATGGGGGTCGGGTCCCACGCCGCAGGGTCTCCGACACCAAGCCCCTCACGCCTCACGTCCGGGCCGCCACGCGGTGCTGCCTCCAGCCGGAGTAACTCACTCACAGTCTGCTGTCCTGCTTCACTGGAGTATCTCACTACAGGGGTAATCCCTATGCTGTGTGGGTCCCTACAATACTCAGCTACACTGAGGGACTGCCTGGGGGCTAGGGTTAAGGTCTGGCCTAGCCCAGGAAGCTTGACTAGCTCCCTGGACACTACCTCCTCCTTCCAGGGCTCCAGTTCAACTGCCACTAACGGTCCTCTGTCCCGCAGGGGAGATTCTCCTCTTAGAACCTTTCCTTCCGGCGGCTCCAACCACATGGCCACTGCCGTGCTACACACAGTTTATCATACACATGCGGCGCCAACCACAAGATGGCCACCCCAACTTCCCTTGATCCTCCTGAGCCACAGAACTGGCTCCCAACAGAGGGACTTACCCTGCTACATACGCATCAGTCCACATTTTTAACTCCCTTTCAGTTCCGGATAGCCTGCAACAAACATGCATGCATCATTTTCTTTATATAGCGCCAACAGTGTACCTAGCACTTGATAGGGTGCCGGGAAGTACTTTGTGGTCCACTTGGACCTGAGGAAGGGGACTTCTCCCCGAAATGTTGCCCCCTACTACACTCCTCCACCTTCCTTTTTTCCCTTTCCCCCCTATTTTTCGTTTTGTGTACTCCCTGTCTCTGTTTTCCCTACTTTTTTGAGGGTCCATTGACACAATACCCGCTTGTGTGACATTTCTCCTAGTTTATTATTGTCATGTACTCATATTAAATATTATCAGTTTGGCATTTACCTTGGTTTACGTTTTTGCTTACATTTGAGAGTGCTGGAACATTGGTTTTGTTATGTTACAGACACTGTCCCAGGGCGACAGACTTTTGATTTTTTTGGGGGGGCGGGGGGGTCTTGCTACGTCTGTACATACAGTGTCTACCTTACAAATCCTACATCTGTATGCCTTGTAAGTGTAATTACTTTTAAATGTTTTCCTGGCACTGCTTGTAAACATTTTAACCTGCTATTTAGGGTAGGTGTACCTTATCTCTTCTGTGTCCCATCTCCTGCCCATAGTTAGAAACAGTATTTGGCACACGGGAGTGTGAATACATCTAATCAGTGAGGTGAAGCAAAGAAGATTGACAATCAAAAACCGCCACTCCTGCTTGTTGTTAGGGCTGTTTATAGTGCGGCCGCACACTACGCCGTGCGCGCGCACGGCATTTATAGATGGCTGAGGTTAGTCAGCCCTTCTATACAAGGTCTGCGCGCGCGCGCACGGCAGGGAGCGGGGAGCCGACAGACAGCGGGGAAGAGAAGGAAAATAATCTTTTCACGCCGCTACCGGCGCTGAATGTATGTATATGTGTGTGTGTGTGTGTGTGTGTATATATAGATATATGTATACAAGTGAATGTATGTGTGTGTGTGTGTGTATGTGTGTGTGTGTATTTGTGTGTCTGCACAAATTTTATAAATATTTTATTTTTACCAGTGTTTTTTTTTTAATAAATAATAAATTACACATAAATACACACACATATACGTACACACACAAACACACATAAACACTGTCACAGCTCACAGCATACACACATGAAGCATGCGGCACGTGCATTCGAACAAAGCACGTGCGCACGCATGGCCGCACATACTATATAACAGCCCTTAGTCAGAACAATGGACTTTGGGAAGAACAGACAATAAACAGTGAGGATTCTGGGAAAGGAAAATAAGAAATCACGGTCTCCTTGATACAGCAACAATCATTAACCTTTGCAGTGAACTTATGACTTATGTACAGCATGGGGAAATGATCTTTTTCCCAGTTGCTGATCAGGCAGACAGCTCCAACAGAGGGCTCAGCTCAATTGACACAGACCTGGAGCCTTCGCCACGTCTGTTTCCATCAGCCGGGAGTGGTAGCAAATCAACATGGGAAGGATGTGGAAATCTGATTACATTTACTGGAGTGAGGAAGGAGACATCATTGGATAATGTGCCAGTGGGGTTATTTGTGTGCCTTCCTCTGGATCAAAATACTGTAAATATAAATATAGGATAGGTATCTGCCGTCTAAATTTAGCATGGACTGAACTTGATGGACATACTGCATGTCGTGTTTCAACCTCATCTTCTGTGTAACTATGTAACTACCATATGTGATCGGTGCTGGAGTGGTCACATTACCAGCACTGTGAAGGTTAAAAAACACATTGATTCTGAGATTTGGAAATAAATGAGGGAAATTAACAGTCAATATCTCCCTGATACTGTGCTTCTACAGTACAGTACATTCACCGTAATGCAATGTTCAACGTGTGAATGAGCCTGTAACCGAGAGAACGCAGACGCTTTTCCAGCCATAGATGATTGCTACAAAGACATGAATGAGCAAATATTGCACAATGCTTAGAGCCATCACAAAAATGGTCTCTATATGTATTTGTTACTGTTAGCAAAATATTGATCATTACTATCTTACCAGAATAAAAAAAAATACTAAAGATGGGCATTTTCACTGGTGTTTTGGTTTTAGTTCTAAAGATTATTCTAAAAAAATTCATGTTTTTAGTTTTGGTTTAAAAAAAATGGTTCTAAAAAAAATGGTTCTAAAAAAATGTCATGTTTTGGTTTTTGCCAAAACCTGATGGGTTTTGGTTTAGGATGTTTTTTTTAAATGATGGGAAAAAAGACAATTCTTGGTAACATTATTCCAACTTTGTTTGCAAAAATGTGCATAATTTTGTCGGATTTCGAAATCAGATGAATTGTATGCCCATCCACACAAAAAAAAAAATACCTCTGACAATGAAGGAATGATTATTTTGATTGTTATATATCTAGAAGGGATCTTAACTCCGCAAAGTAATAATTTGCACCGCACGGGGATCAAACCTGCAGCCTTAGCTCCACGCTCCAACCAATCACACGAAGGCCGCGTCCATGGATAGTGCTTGCGGGCGGAGGCGCACTTCCGCTCGGCACTGAGCCCCTACAGCTGCAATGAGAGCGGCTTCAGTAGGGGCTCGCCTACTCTTCCGCAAGCGCGCGGAAGCGTAGGTCTTAGGAAAATTTTACATTTTCGGTTCGCCCAATGAGGATGAACCAGCTCCGTGACGACACTGGCCCGCCCACCGACATGCCCCTGACACGCCCCCGGACGGCGCGCTGTCTAAGGCCAGGGAAATCACCTGCTTTCCCTCAGCCTCAGCGCGCCTTCGCCAGCAAGCAGTATCCATGGACGCAGCCTAAAGCTAACATTCCATAAAGAACCCGATTTTGCCAGCAGCCCCATTGGCGCTCGGAACAACAACCAGCGATCAAAGCTGGAAACGATGTCACTGTATGTAGCGGTAATATGCACACACGTGCCGCCCTTAGTACTGACATATGACAGTGGTGTGCTACTTAACCCTTTAACACCTAAAAACACACATGTTTTTCCTAATGGGACTGATCCGTGATGCATAAAATGAAGACAATTGGCAGCACTTGTTTAAAGTAAAAATGAAGCGTGTCAATCTGCCCTGTAGCTGCCAAATTCAAAACACTCCACTGCCAGAAAGGTTTGCAATAAACAGGATTAAGCACTCGGGGAGGGGCTTTTCCTGTAAATTAGGGTGTGGTTTGGGAAACTGCCAAATGTCAGGAAGGGAGGAGGAGAGGGAGGAGGAGGAGGAGAAGGAGGGAGGAGGAGGGAGGAGGAGGAGAGGGGTCTTCTTCGTCTTCAGTTCTCTTCGCTTCCTTCTTCTTCTTCTTTCTCTTCTTCTCTTTCTCTTCTCCTTCTTCTTATTCGTCGCTTTTTCTCCCTTCCTTTCCATTCACTTCTCTCTAATCTTTATTTAGGTTCTGCAACGCCATCAATTAATCAGCTCCCTCTAGTATCTGACGTTTTAAACACATTAAGACATTGTAAATGCTCAATATCGCTGTCCCCGTCTCTGCTATCTCGCTGTCCCGTCTCTGATATCGCTGTCCCGTCTCTGATATCGCTGTCCCTTGTATCGCTCTCGTCTCTGATATCGTTGTCCGCTGTCCCGTCTCTGATATCGCTGTCCCCGTCTCTGATATCGCTGTCCCGTCTCTGATACGCTGTCCCGTCTCTGATATCGCTGTCCGTCTCTGATATCGCTGTCCCGTCTCTGATATCGCTGTCCCGTCTCTGATATCGCTGTCCCGTCTCTGATATCGCTGTCCCGTCTCTGATATCGCTGTCCCGTCTCTGATATCGCTGCTGCCCCCGTCTCTGAATATCGCTGTCCCGTCTCTGATATCGCTGGTCCCGTCTCTGATATCGCTGTCCCCCTGTCTCTTGATATCGCTGTCCGCGTCTCTGATATCGCTGTCCCGTCTCTGATAATCGACGCGTCGCCGTCTCTGATATCGCTGTCCCGTCTCTGATATCGCTGTCCCGTCTCTGACCCTGCATTCTCCTTCTGGTTGTCCATTTCCTGCTGCTTACATGGGGAAAAAAAGGGCAGGAACGGGAAGCCCGGAAGTTCTGCTTCATTTTCTGTAGTTGTGGCTACCATCATTAACCCCTTCCTCTGCCAGAGCAGTGCACTGCAGACCCCCTTGGCAGCGAGTGGGAAGGAGGGTTCCACGGGGTATCTAGTTACAATACATTTTCTGGGGGTTGCAGTCCTACAGAAGTGGCCAGACTTACAGTCCCGGAGAGCCGAGGGAAGAAGGGGGCAGGAGAAGTCGGCGGTCGCGGGCGGTCCCTGGATGACACACGTGGAACTGGAGCCCTCTCCGCTTTCATTCCAAGCGCAGTCACCGCTCTAATGGAGCGGTAAACATGACATCCCCCTAGAAAAGAACTTGATTTTTCTGTGCCTCCATTGTGACGGCCCTTATGAACGGCAGCCTAAGGGTTAATGGCTAATTGATATTACAAGGAAAGTTCAAGCTACTCAGCAGGCCCCCTCTTTAGGTATATTGTTGATAACATTCATACAAGAGGTGCAGCTTGTCTTATACACTTGAGTGAAAATGGTAAGCGTTCTTACAGTCCTTGCTGTCCCTTAAAAATTAGTTACCCATTACAGGCTATCATACTCTAGGGTTGTTATTGTTTCTGATAAAAGCATTTTGTTTTATGGGCTAAGGCCGAGCTCACGGGGGCGGCGTCGCTATGTGCGCACACTTGCTTCCGTGCGCACTTCCGGGACTCTTACCTAATTGCTTATTGCAGTTCTTCAAGTGCCCGCGGCGCTGCGCGTGTCAACGCTGCTACAATTTGCCGCCACAACTCAAATTGAGATTTGGGGCTGCAGTAGCGTGACGTCAGCGTCACGTGAGCTGGTTCAGCCAATGAGGGCGAACCAGCTCCGTGACACGTTTGCCACGCACCCGCCACGCCCCCCGATTGCCACGACCTATCCCCTGCAGCCAGCGCACACGTCGCTGGGGCTGTAGGAGTGCGCGCGGGGGCGCTCACGGCAGCCCGCGCCACAACCGTGAGCTCGGCATAAGAATTTACCATTCTCCGAACGGCTGACTCAGCCATTAACTTTCCTAATGAGATCTGAGCTTCTTTAAGTGCCAACATCTGTCTTTTTCCAAAAGGACCAGCAACTAAGTTCGGAGCAAGCAACAACACCAACTTCTTTTCCTTTTATCCCATCCCAGTGTTCGGACGGAGTGCTCGTGTTTAACTCCTTTGCTGCTAAACTGAAGAGGCAGTGCCGCTGATAATTAAACAACTTATCAGTGTAACTGAACGAAAATAATTAAATTATGTGCCCAGGGAAAAAAATGAATTTTCTCATTAGGAGCCATGTAACTATTGTGTGACGTATCCCTCTGCTACCCTGTTCAGATATCAGTGAGGAAGTGTCTGAGAGCTGAGGAGTAGTGATGGGTGAAATGTTCACACATCCGAATCCGCTACCAGTTCCTTTTCATCTGCGCAATCCCGCGGACCAGTCACATTCCATTTCTTTCCTAACAGCGCCAATCCGTTCTGTCGACTCCGGATTTTACCAATCTGCGGAACAGCTTCACAATTCAAATCCCTGAAAGAAGAGGAGGAGGCGGCTAAGGAACTACTAAATTAAAGTCCTCCTCTTCCACCACCACCACCACCACAACAAAGCCCTATTTCAGGGATGTAAATTGTGAATTCGTTCTGTGGATTGGTAAAAGTCTGGAATCCGCAAGTTCTAATTTAAATTGAAGCTGTCTACAGATTTTTTTCAATCCGTGCGGCCGAGACCCAATGGCAGATTTTGTAGAGTCTGGACGGCCTTAAAATCAATCAATCCAATAGTGGATTTAATTCAGTGGATTGGATTTGGCAGCCAACATTTTGGGAGAATCCACGAATCGGCTGCAGATAGGTTCGCCTAACTACCGGGGAGAGCAGCAATAGGACATGCAGCCTAAAGTTGTAAGGGAAATGAAAAGGTGAGAGGGAAAGAGTGTTAAATCAAGGGAGGGCAACAGATATGAGGGGGAGGAAGAGTGACGGAAAGAGAGAAAAAGAGGAAGACATCATGGAAATAGAAAGTGAAAAGATCGCAAAGGGAAGAAGGGAAATGTAAAAATAAATATGAAGGAAGATAACGATAGATAACATGAGGGGTAAAAGACAGATAAAGATGTGAGAGAGCCAGGGAACGGGAAAGTGGGGGAGAAAAGAAAGAGAGATATGAGGGCTAAAGAGAGAGTTAATGACATAAAGGGGGGAAAGGGAGAAAATCACAAAGTGGACAAGTAACACGAGTAGAGATGGGTGAATTTTTGGGGCGGATTTGGATCCTTCTCAGATCGTCCGGTTCCTTTGGTCTGTGGATTTACGTGAATCAGTTTAAAAAAGGGCGATTCGTCTTTCCCCCAAAGGAAATGATCATCGATAATCCAAGGCGTGGATTCATCGCTCCTTTGGAGGATTTTTACCCATCAAATCCACGGATTTAGCAAACCGCGAGTGGATTTTAAAAATCCAAATTTGCGGATTGGATTCTTAAAATCCACCAGTAGTTTGCTAAATCTGTAGATTGGTAAAAATGTGGAATCCGCGTATTTGATTGTTAAAAGTCACCAGCGGGTTGTATCCAATGGCGGTTTTGGATTGATCCGTAACGGATTGAAACTGGAACAATCCGCCAACGGATTTTACACCGCGGAACGGATTTTAAACAGAAAGCTCGGGAAATCCCGCCAAATGGATTTTGACCGTTTCGTCCGTCTCTAAACACGAGGTCAGAAGAAAGAGGGGCATGTGGGTAGAAAATAGAAAAAAAGCAACCCGAGAGAAAAGAGGGGAGAAAGGTGTGAAGGAAGAAGGAGAATGGTGTTCTCAGAAAGGCCGGATGTGGAGTGCGTGTCAGGTTAATTGTTGATCATAGCTATTTATGTTTTACATCTAACCAGGTTCTGTCCTTTATCAAGAGTATTATTGAAATGGAATATGGCAGTAATATTCAAACTGTTCGCCCTGGACTACCAATCATCCCAAATAATTTTAGTGGTGGTTCCTTTCAAAATGTATTCAGATGACATTCGATACACACAGCACACCACACCCTCCTGTCGTTTGTGCATTTTCTATCACCAATATAGCCTCTTTTTTTTTTTTAGTCACAGGTTCATTATATTTTAAACATTTACTGCAGGGGTGGCCAACTCCAGTCCTCAAAGGCCACCAACAGGTTAGGTTTTAAGAATATCTATGCTTCAGCACAGGTGGGTGAATCAGAGGCTCAGTTATTGACAGGCATAGCCTTAAAATCTTACCTTTTGGTGGCCCTTGAGGACTCGAGTTGGCTTCTCCTGAGCAACAGTATATTGTCACCTAAAAGAAGGTCACCAACAATAAGCTTTGCTTGCATAACCTTAAAAATTCATGTACTGCTTTTGTGCACCTGCTGACGCTGTTGATAGAGCCTCTTTCCCATTTCCCATAACTGAGCTGCAAAGCCCCAAAAATCAGCATTCTGGGTGGGAATTAGAATGGCTGCCAGGGATTGCTATGGGAACTACATAGACCAAGCCAACAGAAACATATTAATTCCTCCCTCATATTAAATAACAATAAAGTAGGATTATGCTTGGGGAACAGGGTTGCACCATAATATGAACTTGGCACTGAATTAATTTAGGAGGACATTTCTGCTTTAACCCGTTTGTTGCCAGATGTCCCTGCAGGCACCTCTGGCTCTGAAGGGGTGACTAATGTTGCAGTTTCCTCTGGAAGAGAAGAGATTAACAGATGCCCAGATCTCACTGCTAGGTAATGATGAAGTCGGCGTTCTTAAGTCCCTGTCCAATTCCTTATGCTAATGGCAGTAACGTATGAATGACAGAATGTGCTCCGCATATTATTTAGACTGTTGAGATGTCACCAGCCTGCATTAAGATGACGGACAGATAATTATCTTTCTCCATGCTTGCGGGAATTCCAGTTAGTTGGTTGGGGTCGGGGTCTCGGTGACTAACTGACTAGAGGTCTACAAGAAATGGATGTGACCTGTCCCACCCTATTGATAGTAAGATCAGATAGTAGTGGATCAATGATACAGTCTAGCAGTGGAGGTAGTAGAAACCTATGTATTAATAGAATTCAATACTGGTTGGAATGGACACAAGGGTTTCCTAAACATGGAAAAAAACCGGGAGAAAAGTAGGTCCGTGGTTTTATAGCACTTTAGGAAAATGGGGAAATTAGTAGAGATGGACGGATCAGATTCTTACAATCCATTTGGATTGTAACCACTGGCGGACTTGGATGTGGCTTGGATCAGTCGGCACAGATTTTTTTAGTGATCAATCCACAGACGGATTTTTTTTGGGGGGGACGAGTTTGGTCTAAAAATCTGTGACATTCTGGGAAACGGACTAGACAGGTTCAACGATCTCTAGAAACTAAGATGTCCACACAGTCCTAATTGTCACGGGGGAGACTACTGGAGCAGGGAGGACATCAGTGGCCGAAACAGCGGGAGCAGTTAAAGATTGTTGGGGTCACGGACTGAGATCGGTGGCAGGTGGCAAACAGGAATGTCGGGGTCACACAGAGGTCGGAGGCAGGCAGCAAGTAGAAACGTTGGGGTCACACGCAGAGGTCGGAGGCAGGCGGCAAGTAGGAACATCGGGGTCACACGCAGTGTTGGCAACAGGAAGGCAGGAGCAAGACAGGGGAGCAGGAACGGATACTAGGTAGCAGGGACTTAGACTAGGGAACAGGGACTGTGACCAGGAAGCAGGGAACAAACAGGGACAAGCCAGATTACCAGAAAAGGCCTTTAATAAAGGTACAGAACTCCAACACGGAACAGAACAGGTACAGGAGCAGAAGCTGCGGCAGAAGCATGGGCATAGGCATAAGGAGTCTGACACAAAACAAAGGCAAGGAGAAACAGGAAACAGGAAACTATAAGGACAGAGTCAACAAGAGACAGACAGACAGAGGATCCCAGAGCAGACAGAAAACAGCAGCACACCCGGTGGACAGAAAGGAACTAGGAGTAGAGGGAGAACTAGGAACATATATGTCAGGGCTATTTCCTGACACTAATCCACCTGCCAATTCTGTCTGTCAGTACCTGTGTACCAGTACGGCCTATAGAAGTCAATGGTATTTTCCATGCAGTAATCACACTAAGACCTTAGAGTGTAAGATCCTCAGTGATGGGCTAATTGTGTCCCTTAGAATTGATATTCAATGCTGGCAGCAGAAAGCATTAGGACCATATTTTTGCAAGCAGTGTTACTCCATCAGCTCCACAATGTTTCAAAGTTTTTTTAGAATCCTCCATTTTTTATTTCTGCTATAAAAGTGGAAAAAGCAATACTTAAAACCAAAGAATAATTTCGGGAAGCATCTAATTCTGCTCCGGTCTTGACACCCAGATATAGATCTAGACTTGCGGCAAGCTGGAAATATATTAATGGTGTGGCAATCCTGGGGGAATCATTCAGGCGCCTGGGACATAAATATCGCATTTGTCCTCGGAAAGTCCTACATTATTGTTAATCCCTTCCCTTCAGCAATACACCCCCTGGCAGTGAAGGTGTCCAGTCATCTGATCAAACATGGCTGTGCTTTTATTTTAGATATTGGTATATATCTTCCCTAAAGGGTGAGGATACTCTCTTCATAACATCTCTATATATGAACACTAGGTAAAGAAATTGGGGTGCTCAAACCCACAGCAACTCCATCCGAAGGCATAAGTATTAATAACCCCTGGAGATACCAATGGGAGTGGGTAGGCAGAATAAAGACATGTAGGTATAATATTGACTTGTGCGGTCAAGCCCAACTATAATAGTCTTAGCCAGTAAACCCTACTCACGTCATCTCCAGGTTTTTACTGCCAGCGTGCAAGCCAGAGAGGATCCAGAATCCAGAGACATCCAGTAGAAAAAAACGAATCCCAGCCAGGGAGCCAGGTGTGGAATAAATTTTTTTCTTATTGCAGCATGGTGAGAGACAAATTCACCCCCTTGGGGGAACAGATAGAGTCCTCCTACGCGTTTCAGACCAACAGGTCCTTTATCAAGGAGTAGGGGGTATGTTCAGGATGGCACCTTATATATCGATGTTAATTGTTAAATTGAAAAAATCTGTGGATAGTTGCGTCGCGGACCCACCGCGCATGCGCGTGACGTACGCGCATGCGCGGTGGGTCCGCGACGCAACTATCCACAGATTTTTTCAATTTAACAATTAAACATCAGATATATAAGGTGCCCATCCTGAACATACCCCATACTCCTTGATAAAGGACCTGTTGGTCTGAAACGCGTAGGAGGACTCTATCTGTGTCCCCCAAGGGGGTGAATTTGTCTCTCACCATGCTGCAATAAAGAAAAAAATTTTATTCCACACCTGGCTCCCTGGCTGTGCGCCATTCGTTTTTTTCTACTATATATGAACACTACAATGCTTCCCTTCAGTGTATATACAGTGTATGTATGTGTATATATATATATAAAACCATGCCAGGACCTAAGATGCAAAACCTGCGCAATGCTCTACACAGCGGACACAATACAAATACCACACCGGAATCGGGAATACAAAATCAGAGGAAGGTTCACCTGTTCCTCCAGCAATGTCGTGTACCTCATCATGTGCATGAAATGCCCAGGGGGCTGCTACTACATAGGTGAGACAGGGCAGGGGCTAAACAAGAGAATGAACCTGCACCGCCACAGCATCACACGAGGAACAAGAGACAGTCCTGTTGGCAAACATTTCTCTGACTCTGGCCATAAGTTGAACGATCTGAGGGTTGCCATACTCAAAGGTAATCTTACAACACCGCAGAGAGATCGGTTGCATGAATACAAATTTATGCAACTGTTCGGGACACTTAGCAGTGGCCTAAACAGAGATCGAAATTTTATGAGTCATTACTGACACAAGTGAACTCTTTTCCCATGAGCGCTATAGGCCATGTCTGTACATACTGTGCTATATGTATGCACACACAGCTGTCTCTCACACACACTTATACTCCTTGTTTTTCCATCCCTATACACCAATAGGGACCACATAGTATCCACACACACTTTTAGTTATGCTACTAACTCTCACATTTCCACACCCACCCACACCATTTATATCCGCTCCTACTCCACACACACCTTTTGTATAGCACTGAATATACTGTGGGCTCTCCATTCATGTTAATTCACACTGATACACATACACACTCTTTCATCACTTGCTTTCAGGAACCTTTTGACACCTCCAGCCATAAAACACATCCACACCGGGGGAAGGACCAGCACAGATAACATTCCAATAGACACTGTTTATAGTTTAGCTTTTGCTTGCTTCATTCATTGTAACATCGCCGGAAGATGAGATCAGTGTATCTCGAAAGCTCGCACAAATAAAAGCATTTCGTTAGCCACAGAACGGTATCATCTATTTATTTTTTGATTATTGAAGCTCGGCTAACACGGTACTGATACCTCTACATGTATATATATATCTATATAGATATATATATCTATATATCTATATCTATATCTATATCTATATCTATATATATATATATATATATACACATACACAGTTGTGTGAAAAAGAAAGTACACCCTCTTTGAATTCCATGGTTTTACATATCAGGACATAATAACAATCATCTGTTCCTTAGCAGGTCTTAAAATTAGGCAAATACAACCTCAGATGAACAACAACACATGACATATTACACCGTGTCATGATTTATTTAACAAAAATAAAGCCAAAATGGAGAAGCTATGTGTGAAAAACTAAGCCACGCCACTGCCGCCGGCAACCTGGAGGTAAGGGGAAGGCAGGAATCCAAGAGGGGAAACCCTGGCCACATTAGTTTTGCAGAGACAATGATACCTGGGTGAGTGTTGATGCTATAACAGCTATTGGATATCTTGCTATGCCGAGCAGTCACACAAGCCCAATATTACTCAGCATTTACCTTCACAAATGAACAGTTAGCACAGAAGTTGCTGCACATTTGGAAATGTGCCATGCATTGCTTAGCAAAGAGCAGGCTCTCCTGCATTAAAAGCACCAATCTACTGTACTTGACACCGTATTTAAAGCAGCAGTCACCCAGCAATAATAATAAAACAGTATTAAATCATATGGAATGGTCAAATAGGTGATATAGCTTATTTGATAGTCCGTCCAGGGGAGCCTCTCAGCAAACGTATACTGTATCAATGTATGCAATGTGGCTTTATCAGCTATTTGACCATCCCATACACTTTAATACTGTTTTACTATGTATTCACAATGAGATTTAGATGTTATACATACTGTATGTATTTTTCGTTTTATTTTGTGAACTATATTATTGAAGGTTTATTTTTATATTCACTCATTTACCTCACAGTACCACTGCTTTTCTTCCTTGTGGTCAGACGTTCTGCTACTTCCATAGCTACGACCCTCATAAGAGGTCTACTTGATGGGTCATTAGCACCTACTATAGATATATTTTTAGCAACTATGGTTGAGCCACCAAGAAAAGCCACCAAATTAATAAAGGGGGATGGATAATCTGACTTATGAGAGGCTGGCTAAATTAGATTTATTTACATTAGAAAAGAGGCGTCTTAGCGGGGATATGATACTGTAACTGTATACAAGTATATTCAGGGACGGCACAAGGAGGTTGGAGGAAAGGAGATTTCACCAGCAACAAAGGAATGGGTTCTTTACAGTAAGGGCAGTTAAAATGTGGAATTCATTACCCATGGAGACTGTGATGGCAGATACAATAGATTTGTTCAAAAAAAAGGTTGGACATCTTTTTAGAACGGAAAGGTATACAGGGATATTCCAAATAAGTAAACATGGGAAGGATGTTGATCCAGGGAGTAATCTGATTGCCAATTAGTGGAGTCAGGAAGGAATTTATTTTTCCCCTTATTAGATATCATTGGATGATATGTCTTTGGGTTTTTTTGTTTGCCTGCCTCTGGATCAATAAGGAAGTATAGATATAGGATAAAGTATCTGTTGTCTAAATTTAGCATAGGTTGAACTTGATGGACGTACGTCTTTTTTCAACCTCATCTACTATGTAACTATTGTGTCCCCTCCTCTTAGGGGTCATGCACTGATTAAGGGACTTTTCTCTCTCCATCCCCCTGCGGGTAGTTTTGCTATTTCGCTATCTTGTTGAGGTGCACCCCCTTAGACCACCACCATTTTTCATCGCTGAGCGGTGGGCTTATTCTTGTGTATTCAGAAATCTATAAAGCAGCAATTATTATTATTGTTTATTTATAAAGCGCCAACATATCAAGCAGCACGGTACAATGGGGGTAACAGAGATTTGATAATTACATAAACAGTTACATAGAAATAAGCACAAACGAGCACAAACAGATACAGAAGGGGATGCTGGCCCTGATCCTGAGAGCTTACACTCTAGAGGGAATGAGGGACACTGTTGAAACAAAAAAGTTTAAGTGGCTGCTCATTGTGTAATGGAGTATACATCAGGTTGGAGTATGGTCCAGCTTGACAGCTGATACCATTAAAGTTTGGGGGTGGGGATATTAGGGGGATTTTACATAGTGTGGAGATAGGTCCAGCAGTTCAGCTGTTCCCAATGGGGTCAAAGGGGGGGAGTTGGGTGTTAGAAGTATGCCAGATAGGCTTCCTTCTAATGGTGAGTCTTCATAGAGTTTTTAAATGTCTGAAAGCTGTGGAAGAGTCTGATGGAGAATGGTAGGGAATTCTAGAGAGTGGAGGCAGCACAGGAGAAGTCTTGAAGGTGGAAGTAATAGGAAATAAGGCAGGAGGAAAGGCGGATGTTGTGGGTAGAATGTAGGGGGTGTTTAGGGATATATTTGGGTGTGAGGGCTGAGATCTAAGGGGGGGCAGCATCATTAAGAGCTTTGTAGGGTTTTATATTTGTTTCTAGAGGATATGGGAATCCAGTGTAGGGATTTGCGTAGTGAAGCAGCAGAAGTGAAGCGGGAGAGTGAGGTAAATGAGTCTGGCAGCAGAATTTTGGGTGGATTGGAGTCGGGACAGGTGGGCAAGGGGAATGCCAACTAGGAGAGGGTTTCAGTAGTCAAGGTGGTATGTGATGAGTGAGGGAACTAGGATTTTAGTTTAATCATGAGTGATAAAAGGGAACGTCCTAGCACTATTTCATAGGTGGAGATGGCAGGACTTAGTGAGGGATTGAATGTGAGGAATGAAGGAGGTATCAGAATCAAAGATAACCCCTAGACAGTAGGCTTGAGGTGTTGATGAGATTGTGGTGTTATTGACAGTGAGGGAGAGTGGCATGGCTGGCAATGGAAGGAATTCAATAATATTACTGTAGTTCTGTTTTGACACATTCAGGTAATGGTGGGACATCCAGGAGGAGATTGCAGAGAGACAGTTGGTGACACTGGAAAGAAGAGGGGGAGAGGTAAATGTGGGTGTCATGGGCATAGAGATGACACTGAAAGCCAAAAGATTGTCTTAGTTCACCTAAAGAAGAGGTGTAGAGTGAGAAGAGTAAAGGGTCGAGGACAGAGCCCTCTTGGGACCCCAAGAGAGTGAGAGAGTAAAGAGGAGGAGGCACCATAAAAGGGAACACTGAAGGAGCAGTTGGATAGGTAGGACGTGAGCCAGGAGAAGGCTGCGTCACAGAAGCCAATGGAGTGAAGAGTGTTTTGTACAAGGGTGTAATAAACAATGTCAAAGGCAGCAAAGAGATCCAGGAGAATTAGAAAGGAGAAGTGTCACTTAGACTTAGCTGTGAGTAGGTCATTGGCCATTTTTGTTAGTTGTGTCTCAGTGGAGTGTAGAGGATGGAATCCCAATTTCAAAGAGTCAACTAGGGATTTGGAGGAAAGTAAGTGAGTCAAGCGGTTGTATACAAGTCGCTCATGTACTGTACCTTGGAGGCAAAGGGGAGAAGAGAGATTGGGTCGTAGTTAGAGAGGGAACCTGGGTCAAGAGATGGTTTCTTTAGAATCAGTGTGATGAGGGCATGTTTTAAAGAAGATGGGAATGTGCCGGAGATGATAGAGAGAGAGGTTGAAATGTGAGTTAGGGTGAGGCTTAGTGTATCAGAGAGGGAGCAGAGGAGAGGTGAGGGAATAGTATCAAGTGGGCAGGTTGTAAGGCGAGATGATGAGAGGAGCACGGAGACCTTATCCTCAGTCCAGGGGAAGATTAGCTCAGGGTGGATTTAGGTGTAGATGGGGTGTGTGGAGCTTGACATGAAAAAATGTTATGTATGACGGTCAACGACATTTGGTCGCCGTCATTTCACAGCGACCAAATTACCGCCGGCGCTTTGCCATGACTCACCCTGCCACCGGGACTTGTCACCACCGGGGCCACTTTAATGCTAAGGTAAGTGCCTTACCCTAAAACACACTACCCTAAGTCCTTACCATAAAATCCCCTACCCTTAAACCCCCTACTCTAACCGCTAAAACCTCTTAAATTAACCCCCTACGCTAACTGGTAAACCTCCTTAAATGAATCCCCTACCCAAACCAGTAGTAAAACTTACCTTAGAAGAGGCCGGGGTTCCAGCGGTAGATTGGCTGCTGTGGCTGGTCTATTTGCATTGAAACACCGGAAGTGATTTGGTCACAGCGAAATGTCCCAATCCGATGTGTGATTGACTTAATCTTGTCTGTGAAGTAGGTGGCGAGGTCTCAGGCCATGAGGGTAGAAGGGGGTACAGGTGTAGTTGGGCAGAGAAGGGAGATATAGGTGGTGAATAGGCATTGGGGGTTAGAGAACAGAGTTTGTTTGAGTGAAGAAAAGTAGGTTTGCTTTGCAATGGAAAGAGCAGTGTTATAAGATGGGTATTAATTCATAGTGGAGGAAACCTGCTTTAGAGCGGTATTTCTTCCAGTCATGTTCCACAGTGCATAAGCACTTTTTGACGTAACGGGTAAGGTGTGTTTATGGGGGCGACGTGTGGTGACTGGAGCCATCTTGTCTAAGGGGGGCACCAAACCGAGCCCCGTGGTTACAAAGGCCTCACACTCTTCCCCACAGCATATAAACTGATTAGTGGGGGAGAGCGTGAGGCCTCTATGATGCCTCATCTTCTCCCCGGCTTCTCCTTCTGCATCTTCTGAAAGCGACGACATGTAGCGACGTCACATTACGCTGTGATGTCGTGGAGATGCTGGAGAGCAGGTAAGAGGGCAGGGGAAGTGGGGTGTGGCGTAAAATGCTTGTGCACCCTTGGTCTAGAGCAGTGATGCGCAAACTGGGGGTTGTGCCATTTACAGAGGTTCCGCTCTCCTCCAAGGCATTTAAATGAAATGCCGGGGGACCGAGGCCTGTAACTAACTTACCTCGTCTTCCAGCGACGCGTTGTCATGGTAACCTGGCGTTAAATGATGCTGTGGGGTCACGTGACGTTCCATTGCCATGGCGTTGTGGGGTCACTTGACTCCACTGCGTCATTTAACGCCGGAGCTGAGCGGCGGAGGGGGGGGGGCACGAGCAGGGGAGCGCAGGGGGAAAAGATTGCGTACCCCTTGTTTAGAGCATGTAGGTTTCTGTATGTGCGTGTGGAAGCAGGTGTTGTGGAAGGTGCAGATGGTAGAGTGAGGTAAAGGTTAGGAGTCGATGATCAGAGAGAGGGAAGAGCATATTAGAGGAGTTAGAGACAGAGCAGAAGCAGGAGAAAACCAGGTCAAGGGAATGTCTATTGAGTAGGAGAGGTGAGTCAGCAATGCCTGACAGAAGCGTACATGAGGTTAACTCATAGAATGTTAGTATCTGTCCCCCTGTTAGTGTCTGAGCCCCTGTGCTTGTCCAGCTCTTTAAAATAAACATTTCAGTATTAAAACTCATTAATTTTTTATGCTCTAGCTTCCAAAGTTATCATGGTAACCTTGGTAGCTAGAGCATAAAAAAATAATGAAAAAGGGCCTTTGGGGAGAAATCATTGGAAACCTCCTGGACACTTAATATTTCAACTGCTTATATTTCCTGGACGGAGTATCAGCTATAAAAAATACAAACCGTGTTTGGGGGGGGGGGGGGGCAGAAAAAGTCTATTCTTGACCTCCAGTGCGTCTCAGGTCATGAGATTACTACGTTGGAGCGGTCAGTCCATCACACCCCAGAAAACGAGTAAGTGCCTACAGTACAATGAAGCTGGTACATCATTATTAGGTCATTCGAAGGGCATTGTAAAGGTTACTGCGACCAATGATATCCTCTATGTCAAAGAAACAGCAGTTGGTCTTTGCGTATATTGTATCATTGTCCTTATTTATTGATTTTGAAGCAGACACTTGATACAGTCCTGTTATATTCAAGTAGTAATGATGTTGAGAGAAGGGATGAACTGTGGATACTGTAAGCGAGTTCTGAGAATCCTGACTCAGCTTCACCAACATCCGCTACACCAACGATACACATTTTGCTCTGCTAATGTCCATTTGCATGCAATAATTTAGCAGCTTGTAAGTATGAAATGAAGCTTTAAAATGGTACAAAACAAAGGAAATGTAAGATTCTTGAACTAAAACACCCAAAGGGGAACAGAACCCCTCTGCTTATCGTGCTCTTCAATGACAGTTATGGATCAAATATGGCTTTGCTACGTCTCCATCCAACTTGTTGCCCCTAACTCTCCTCAACTCACTTTCTTTGCTACCTTGTTACGCACAATGTACAGTACACATCAACAGAATCCAAATCTTACACCCAAAGTCCCATCTGTATACTTCAATGAAATCCCCATCGTACACAACATCCCGTTTCTAAACACCCCACACACTTATCGGGGATCACCCTCTAACACATGCCATGCACTTTAATAGGATCTCATTTAGAAGATAGTCAATTGCCAACCTCTCAAGTCTCACCTAAGTGAGTCTCGCGTGTTTGGAGTCAGATTTTGAACATTTTTAGCATTATGAAGGGGAATTTGTTATAAAAATGTAATGTATTCCTCACGGTTCTAGAGACAGTCCTACATACTGTAGGAGGCAAAACATTTTTAAACAATGTATATATGTCATTGGCTTCCTTGGGAACGAGCCAACCCTCCCTGAAGTTACATTCTCACTTATTTGCTTCTTGTTTTGAAATAACTAAATTTCTACTGGATCTTCCGCAGGCCTGTTTTTTTTTTTTAAATTTGAATGTTAATTGGTAATGACTGTTCTTCCCCATGACCATTATCTCTTTAATTAAATTTGCTGCCATCAATTGGCCAAGCAAAACAACAAAAGGGATAGTCTCTGCATGAATAGTCTCCCCTTGTAGAAACAGTTTACAAACACAAGAGAGATTGGGGTTAGATCGTCATGCATTTGGTTATTATAGAGATATTATAAGTCAAACATATATTATTTTATTTGACACATATATTCTTTTACATTGTAATACTATTTTTTATTCATACTTAAAGCAGCAATCCTCCAGCCTAACTCCCTTTTCTTTACGGGATGGGAACTACTGTTGGTGGTCCTTCGGAGCTGAATCATGTCCCCTCCTTGGCTCCCAAGATACTTACCGCGGCATTTTCCGATGTTACTTCCTGTTTTCTAAAGCAGATTTAAATGGCCATCTAATAGGAAGATCCGTTACGACTCGGCCCGCGTGACACAGATGATAAACGCCATTTTGTTTGCCGTGGAGAGGCAGAAATGGTTCCCAACTTTAAAAAAAATGAGCATGGGGGATTGCTGTTTGTATCTCTTGGAGTGCCACAGGGTCCACGGAACCGGAGTGCCACGGCCCCCTCCGGCACTCGCGATCCCTGATGACAGAACGGAAAGGGTGGCGTCCTCTGCCATTTCTCTCCCTCTATGATCGCAGAACACAATCTCCCCTTAAAAATGAGCACTTAGATTACGACTTAGCTACCATGTCATGGGGCCCACGGAGTGCCAGACACCATGATGTAGCAGCTACATCCATGGGCAGCCAAAGGGTTAAACAATTATCAACATTTAACCCATTCAGCATGTCACTGCCATTAGTTCACTTTGGTTGTAAAGTGGCAATCCAATCCAATTTAAGTTTTCTGTGTTTGAGTATGATTACTGTTGTTATTATCTGATGTAGAGTCCTTGCTCCAGAGACAATTTAGTTTCTTTCATTGATGGGCTTTGCCAAAAATGAAAATGGCGCCCGCCATCCTTTGCCAGATCGCCAATCAGTAGTGCATCCCTTTCAATGCTTCTGTTAAATTAAAATGGCTCTTTTAGTTTTCCAAAGTCACCAATGAAAAGTCCAATTATATCCAAAAGGGGACCTCTGCTTCGACCATGGGGGCAGCTACTATCAGCAAAGTCAAGTGAAGCTCTAACCATATTTGCACATTTTAGAATTTTTTTTAAATTTGTTTAACCTTTCGAGTCCCGGGATCTGATGCCACTGGTCCTCTGGCAGTTTCGGTCATCTGATTACTCCTGAAGCGGTCACATAACCGCAACTAGGCCCCTGGTGGCAGAAATGGAAGTGGACAGGGCTATCTTCTGAGTTTGCAATGTACTAATACATAGCTATAATTTTACCCAGCTATGGAATCCATATTTCAGTAAGTGTGTTACTCAATGTACTGCAACCTTACTTACGCTCTCACTCTGGGTTTGACTGGTATCCACCAGTGGCATTCACTTGTCACACAATCAAACTTATTAAGGTCGCGCCCATCGGGGGATGAGCCTCAGCCGTAAAGTCATAAAGCATTCTGAAATCCGGCAAACATATCCAGACAGAGGGGCTATACCTCAAATAGTCCTCATAATTCTACCTTAGCTCAGAGTTACATTTTAGTTCCATTACAACAAACTGATCCCCTCAAAAGTTGTTATTATATAATGGCACTGTGGTCCATAAGCATCTTCTGCTTTAAAAGTCTTAGTTAAACTCCCGAAACTCCCACTTCAATGGAAGCTCACATAGCCTATGATAAACCCTTCTTTCTGCAGGATACTCAACATACCTCCCTAGCATACATACATAGAAACAGACATACCTAATGTTGATTCTTTCATACCACCAGAATATAACCATATTTAACCATTCATACCCTAAAGCTTAGCTACTTCCAGTTTAAGACTCTGACAACCACAGAGTTCTGCAAACGTTCTAGATCCACGGCTGCCACCCCAAGCCTACACCAAGCTCATTGGTCCATTGAATATCCCATTTCTAAATAAATCACGTTTCCCTTAACTCCCGCTGAGAAAAGCCCATCACCATGGCGTATGGAGAACAGTTGCCAAGCTACTGTTGGATACATTAATCAGCACGGAACGTATTTGTTGGATTCTGTTTAAGCTTCTGTTGTGAATCGTGATTGGAGTACTTTGACCTGTCCTTCACTATTGTCTTCAATCACATAACATAGTTTTTCTCTTCAATGCCACCGGCCCCTTGCGCCGCCTTTCCTGATTTCATTAGCATTTGCATAGATGTGATTAGTTGCAAACAGCCTCTCAGTTCTATAAATAGCTGAATAGGCAACATTAATGTCATTGAGTGGGGACAAAACACAGAGTGCTCTGTATAAAGTATTATTGAAAAGAGGTGGCAAAATGCACAGAAAAATATATTTTGGAGATAAAGGTTCATTTGAATACATTGTTGAACATTGAGGTTGAATATAAATAAGAAGACGATAGGCTGAACGGCTAAAGGAGTTGGACTGAAGGATGGAATCAGTAGCTCAGTCGTAATGTAAAGACCTTTAAAGCGTCTAATTTCATTTGGGCCACTCAATCTCCATGTGTTTAAGGCTGCGGCCCTGCTGGCGCTGACCGTGCTCATGCTTGAGAGCAGTGACGTCACCAACTCTTCAAGCATGAGCGCCGGGTGTCCTGGCTATTTTGCAAGCGCGCACGAAGGGGCGTTGGGGGCATGTTGAGCGTGCTTCTAACTGTCTTTTTTTTGTCTCCTCAAGCGCCAAGCTTGGGAGAGTGTGCATACCCGCGCACGAGCACGCATCGCATGAGCGTGGACGGGACAATTGAAATTGCAGGATAAAAACTCGGCAAGCGCTGCGCGCTCAGCACCAGCGTGGATGCAGCCTTAGCCACGAAAATTAAATTGAAAGCTTAATGGCAGGGAGTGGGACTCCTTGTGGCTTCAACGTGTCTATGTACAGTACAGTGCTATGCAAAAAATGTATTATAATTATAAGTCCTTGATTATTAAGCATTCAGTTACAGGAATATCTAAAGCATATGTAGCCCTGTTTCCCCTAGAACACAGACAGACTACCAGTGCTGTGTGTAACCGGTTGGCTCGCAGGGCCTGAGTCTCTGCCACTGAGAGCCTGGGGTGATATATATATGTATATATATATATATATATATATATATATATACATATATATCTACTATATATTTTTGAAAGCACTGTATGCCTGTCTGCGTGTCCTGTGTCCCTAGCGGCAATCGCATTGGAGCTTTGGCCCGTCACTCCGCCTCAGGCCAATGAGATGGCTCCCTTGGACCGCCCGCCCCCGCACAGCTCTCATTGGCCTGAGGCGGAGTGATGGGCCAAAGGAGACACACACACACACACACACCACCCCCCTCCCGCCCAGGTAAGTCACACCACTGCGCGTCCCACCTCAACTTATGGCCCCAGTAACTCACCTATTTCAGGCACGCACAGGCCCCACACAGGCCCACACACAGGCCCCACGCACACAGGCCCCCCACACACAGGCCCCACGCACACAGGCCCCACGCACACAGGCCCCACGCACACAGGCCCACACACAGGCTCCACGCACACAGGCCCCCCACACACATGCCCACACACAGGGCGCTTTCTGCCGCCGCCTGCACGCGCCTCCAGCACCCGGGCAGCACATTGGGGGACCAAGCGGTCGGCCGGCGGCCGGGGGAGAGCGAGTCATGGGGAACGGGGGGGGGGGGGGGCGAGCCCCGAGTCACGGGGGGCAAGACCCGAGTCACGGGGAGTGGGGGGGGGGCCAGCCCCGACTCACGGGGAGCAGGGGGGGGGGCAGCCCCGAGTCACAGGAGCGGGGTGGGTGTGGGGTGAGCCACGAGTCACGGGGTACAGGGGAGCGAGCCCCGAGTCACGGGGAGCGGGGGAGCGAGCCCCGAGTCACGGGGAACCAAGAAGTGGGAGCGGCCAGCGGGAGGACGGACGCCCGGGGGGGGCATATGGATACATAAATTATGACAATACATATGCCCCCTGCTCTACACCCCCCCCCCCCCCCCTTCCCCCCTTTCCCACCCCCACTCCCCTTTCCCCCACTCCCCTTTCCCCTATCTGGGGCCTGGGGGGTTTCTGGCCTAGTGTAGAGGCTACTTGCCAATCTACACACACCACTCCTACCTCCTCCCCTTCCTGGTCTTGACTGTCAAATGTGCTCCCCGGTGCAACCTCCTATCTCCTTCCTGAAGGGATCCTATCGCCCTATTGGCTCCCTGGCATCAGGTGGTGTCCCTAGCGCTCATAGGAATTGTAGTCCCCTGCTCTAGCCCTCCTCCCATAGGTCTGGGCTTCGCGCGCTACCGCAGCCACTTCCTGCGCATGCGCTAACCTAAGGCGCTGTTGCCTGCGTTTCACTGCATACGTGCAAACCTAAAATGGCGGTGCTCTGACCGTTCGAGCCGCCGCGGAGCCTCCTATATACCGGAGCACTCCCTGCACACTCTGCAACCATTTCTAACGCTCCCACTGCAGCGGAGGTGAGGACAGACCTGGGGGACCTGGCTACACATATAAAACGTCATTCATTTATTAAGCTTCACAATAAACACAGATATAGCAAGCACTGAACTCGATCAGAATTGAGGGTTCTGGGGAAAAACAAAAGGAAACGTACTGATTTTTCTCAATGATATTCCACTGATGTCTATGAGATCGCTGGTGATAAAAGTCAGTGAGATTCACTGAAAATCAGTAAGAATTGACAGTGACAATGCTGACTTGTATAATAAAATTTCTACCCCACTTTCTCCCAACCACAAAATGTATCCGAGAGTAAATGCTGTATAATGGTCTTGAAAAATGATTTCCCATTGTAACTCTCTTATACAGTACATTTGCAGCCCATTACCTCTCATGATCAGGCGTAAACAGCACTTACATACTGTGGGGGAAACTCTTCCCATTACCCTACAATTATTCTTGTGTACTCCCATTCCAAATTCCATCTTGTAAGAGATGTGTGCAGAGGTACATATGATGGAGACCGATTTGGGTGAAATTATATCTTGGCTTTATTGAGCCTGTTCCTTTATCCAGGCAAAACATACAAAAACAACAGAATAACAAACCCCAATCCCTTTGTAAGGGCTAACTTACTTCCCCAGACCCTATCTGCAGGACTGGAGGGATATTCCCATTACCGGCCTATTACCCCAAAGTCTCAGGAAGTACCTTATGCAGATGACCCTCCATGTCAGTCTCTGGCAGGTTCCTGGGTCCTCTGTGTCCAGGAAATATAGGTGTCTGGATGTCTTGATCTCAGCACAGCCTTTGTGCTCAAGACAGTGTCTGTGTGCAGGTTTCTCTGCTCTCCTTCTGTCAGCCCAAATGTGAGCTAAGGAAATCTCTCTCCTGTGTCTCACATGAGGCTTTTTACAGAGCTCTCATTAGTCCAGGTGGAGACTAGTTAATTGAGTGGCTGCAATTAACTATCTCTATGCTGGATTCTCAGAGCTCTGATGCTGCTTTATTTAAACAGGGATATGTCCCTGTTACACATCTCTTTTGAGAAAATACATCAAATCTAAAGTAGCACCAACATACCATTCCCTTAACAGTTGCATCTATAGTGAGTGTCCTGTAAATGCCCTCTAGCCCACAGTAGAAATGGAAGATTTTTTTGTGACGGATTTGGATCCATGGATCAGTCTCAAAAAGGGCTATCCGCCTTTTTCTGGGGTTTTTTCTATCACTGACAATACACATGGCGCATTAATATTCCGTGTGGATTTTTAACAATTCGACAACGGATTGTGGAATTCACAGATTGGATTCTTACAATCCATGCGGATGGTATCCGATGGCGTTTTGGGATTAATCCGTACGGATTGAAACTGGAACAATCCGTCAAGGGATTTAACCCCGGGGATCGGATTTTGAATGGAAAGCTCAGGAAATTCGGGGGAAACAGTTTTTGACAGTTCCGCTCATCCCTCGCCCTCAGTAATTACCAATACTGCACATATTATTCTTCTTATTTGGGATTTCTTCATTGACAATGGAGATGGGTTAGCAGCCGTGAGGTAAAGGCAATATCAGACGTTACTAGTACTGCGAGGTGGTGAAACTGTTGTGGTTGGAGATGTGCGGTCCTGCTCACCATTGCATGATGTTGATGTTCCCATACACAGATAAATGTATCTTTATGCACTTTTCATACAATCAATGAAAGTTGCACCCCTTGCTTGGCAATGCCAGGCAACCCCCCCATCCAGGAAAGAATGGGTTATGTCACTCATGCGCAGTCACCTGAAACAGAAGAGCATACTGTAGATACCACAATGCATGTTGGTCCTTTTCCCAGCTACCACCATCTGTCGGGATCCCATTGTTCACCACCTGCCCTACTGTGTTACCACTTGCAAATCTTGGCCTGACAGTGTAGCTTATTTGTTCTGGCTGATTTGATTTAGTTTAAAGCAAAAGCTCCAGTAAATAATACAAAATGCAACCTTACACACCCTTGCAGGGCCATGGTTCAGTGAGCTTGTACAGTATCCAATGCTATTTCTGTTTAGCGGAAATCCTATCATGAAAGAGTGCTTTGTTGTTCTTGGTTTTTGTCTACATTTGTCCTAATCACCCTTCCCTTGCTATTTACATCCTCAGTCAATGACTGAGCCAATGATTGAACCACCTGTGCTGAAGCAGGGATAGCCTTAAAACCTGGCCTGCTGGTGGCCCTTGAGGAATGTAGTTGGCCTCCCCTGATCTAGATCACGAGGACATGTAGTTGGCCACACAGGAAGTGATCCGCTCTCTTGACCTGATGTTCAGGAGGTCATCAAAGAGGATAAAATGTGCATATGAGCACATGTCATATATAGGAAATAATCTCCTATTTCATGGACTGGGACAGTCATTTCATGTAAAAACAAAGTCACCGTCAGATGACAACAATAATAATAATAATCCTATATTTGTTTATATAATGCTGATAGTGTAGAATCTTGTAGGCACACTGAGTTCCTGTCCTAAAGAGCTTGCAATCTATTTAGGCAGAGGGAGATAAAGTGATTTGCCCAGGGTCACAAGAAGCTTTCACTGGGATTAAAACCTTGCTTACCTGCTTCAGAGCTATTGTTTTTCTTTTTTATATTATATAGTATATATAGTATATAGTATATATGAGTATAGTATAGTATATAGTATATATGAGTGTGGGTTTTTTTTTGTACTAAATGCATGTGATGAATGCAACCTTAATGAATTTCTCTGAGCTTCCGAATTTTAGTGACATTTTCCTAGCTATGTATTATAGATAAAACCTGGGAACTCTAACTAATCTAATGAAACCACTTCTAATTGGGATCTTTATAACAAACTAGCCCTTACATATTAAAATACAGCTCATCCAACATATGATAAACTAAGAAAAACAATGAAATATAGTGCAGAACATTGCTTAACCTTTTAAGAGCCAGGGGTACAGATGCAGCAGATGTTGCTCTATTTGCTGGCGCTCCGGTGGGTGAAATAACGGTGACTAATGCAGACACAATGATCTGCCACATCTGTACTTGCAATACATTGCAGGCGCCCCTTGCAGTGTTAGTCATGAAGATGAACAGGGAAACGCGTATATAATATATGTATATATATTTATGTATACAGTATATATATAATGGAGCCTCCTTTCGCCGTGTCTAAGGGGAACCACTCAGGCTGGATACCTGTTGGCGTACAGGAGGCCTGACCTTCCGCCTCGGGGAAACTAACTAACGTAGTAGGATAACCCCTCACAGGAACCAATAGTCACTAAACGCACAGGGTATATAACAACGTGTATATATACTGACATATAAACAATATAACGGTACCATGCAATATATATCATACCATACAATAATACAACACAGGGTGAGTGTCCCCCCCCCCCCCAAAGAACCTAGGGTGCTTGGCACCAATATCCCTGGTGTCCTTCCCCAGTTGAGAGTCAGTCCCACCCAAGTGTAGGAAGTAGCGCTACCCCTGTGGACTGTTGGTGCACGTTACCTCCCTGGGCACTCCAGTACCCGAGTACTGCTGAATGACACAAGGTTTCCGCCTGACCCACGACGTAGGTCTTTCTGGTCCTTCCATGAAGGCGTCTGCCTCTGAGGGAGCTCCCGCTGGAGTGTGTCCCTATGAGTGTCTCTAGTTGCCTGTGGTCTGGTTACAGACCGCATGCAGGGTATCTTCCCTATCTGGGCCCTTCCCTATAGCAGCCGCAACATGGAAGGGGACTTAGGGCCTAAGGGGCAAACCTAGGCCTAGTCCAGAGGAGCACTGCTCCCTGTCCCTAAAGACAGTATTTAAAAAAAAAAATATTTAAGCAATTTTTACGCTATAAAAATAGGTAGGGATGGAGTTTGTTTTTAAAGAAATCTTTTCTATATAAAGAAGGGGGAACGGTAAATTGTTCAATAAAAAAGTAATGGTTCCATAGGTCTGAAAATACAAAAGCGGTGACAGGACCTTCATATTGAGAGAAATGAAGTTCTGCAGACCTGTCGGCTATCTCGGATCTTCCATGAGAGCGACTGATTTAGGGTCCGTCTCTGGGATTTTTTTGGGATCAGTTTTCTCACAGAGCAGCATTCCTCGCAACTAGTATATAAAAAACAATGTGTTTTATTATATGCCGCCTATGATTAACTTTAATGAAAACTAATTACCTAAGCTGCCGATCGATTCGTTCTGCTTCCCAGGGTTCACATAATGGATGCCTTCAGTTTCAATCAATCCTTCTGTGATTGATGTGTAACTCGGCAGCTACAATGTAACCTTACATGTTACTAAAGTAACATTGTCTATTGTTGCAGTTTGCAGCTCAGCCACAGTCTCTTGCTGGGAACATTGCAACACTTTAATGTTTGTGATAATGTGTTGGCAAAGATCTTGCACTGCTGGAGAGGGGTGCTAAAACTTGCTTTAAAAAAAAAAATTATGCAGGAAGTATCAAATACTAGAGAACTGATTAATTTAATAAAAAACAACAACACACAGGATATTGAATGTTTTGCTGCTTTTTTTTAATTGAGTTTCAGTGATACTCTACATATTTAAATAAAAAAATAATTTGGTCCACAAAATCCTGCATGATCTGTTACTTGTATTTCTTTTTTCATTTAAAGCAGTAGTTCAAGCTGCCGTTTTTATTTTATTGTTTCCCCCTTTAATATGTGCATCAATACAATCCACACAATGATAAGTAATTAGCTAAATCTACTATATATTTGTGAAATCACTGTATGTCTGCGTCCCAAGGGTCAATCGCATTGGACCTTGGGTCTGTCACTCCGGCTCAGGCCATGCCCGCCCCCGCACACCTCTCATTGGCCTACGTCCAACACCAATGCCACACTGTCCCACCCCTCACTGACTCTCATTGGCCTGCGTCCAATGCCCGCCCCC